>CAODLS011588297.1:0-10442 GCA_948243855.1 Flueggea neowawraea
TATTGGAAATATTGGTTATATGAGAAAGTAGATGGAACTAAGTGATATACGCAGCTAAAACTTGCATGAGCCACCTCTGAAATCTATTCTACTACATTGGACTGGCCAACAATTTATTTGATTTATTTGATCAGACCTACGGGTCAATTCTATTAGATATTGGCAAGACCTTCGGGTCAATTCTATTGGTATTGGAAAGATCTATGAGATATGTTATATTGGAAACCGAGTGCAACACTTGGCGTGTTGTGCGCTATTACCGAATAAGGCAGAATAACATTGCATTCTTATTTGGTGGTACCTTATTATATATTTGGTGGTACCGATATATTGGGCTAATTGTATATATGATACCTTATTATATATTGTTTGATATTTGTTGGGTTCCTCATTGAATTGCGACTCATATAAAATGCAAAAATTTTTCAGGTATCTGAGAGTAGCTTTTAAGTACATTTGCAAGCTTGTAGATATACCAGCGCGACAGAGGTCGGGATGCCGCGATCACTTTCTCTCTCCATCACACAAAAAAGACTCTGACTTTGCCTTCCCATAAGCCACCACCATTTTAGAAAACCAACAACCACGCCACCACCGTTCTCTCTCTCACTCTCGAAAAAGAGAAAAATCTGGTTCAAATAATATGCAATTGATTTCTTCTTCATTTTTTCTGTTTCATCTCACTTTGCAATCACCAAACCCAGATCTAAAATTGATTTCTGCTGCAATTGATTAAACCACATTTTGTCAAGTATGGACTGCCCATTTCTTCACTGGAAGCACAACGGTGGGCTTCTTAGAGAAATGAAAAGCTATTAAGGCATATGAGAGGAGACAATGGCTGTCACAAACCCACCAGAAAACAAAACCCAATTCCAGTTCCTCACAGAACAATCCCAGAAACAGTCAACCAAGACCTCAACTTCATCAATGTCACTCACAGCCACATCATCCACTCCCACTGGTCCAACCTAACCCCATTTTCTCCTTTCTGCCTCTCCCACCTCCTTATCAAGCTCTAAAACAACCCCGCCTCTCCCACTTCATTATCGCCGTTGTTTCAAACCCACTCCTTCCTCGTCGCACGCCAAAGACGAAGTTCATCGCCACCGTCGTTCACTGTAGTGTGAAATCACGACGATGAGTGAGAAATGATGACTGAGAAAAGTGGAAGTGGAAGCCGATATGTTCGTGGTAGAGAGAAAAGAGAGACAGAGAGAGAGAGAGATAGTCGAAAGAGAAAGCCAGAAAGAGTAAGAAAAAGGGAGAAATGAGAATAATGAATAAAGGGCAAATTGGTACTTTCGTATTTTTTTGTTAGCAAAACTAAACACCGATAACTCATAAAGACGTAGTAAAAGGCTTTTAAAAATACAATAACATAATAAAAGATTTTGATATATCACATAAATGTAATAGTAATTCCCCTTTAATTAAACCCTAAATTAACTAAAACCCTAGGAATTTCAAACTATATATTGCTGCAAGAGATAAAGGAAATAAAAGAACTAAAGCATTTACTCTCAAAGTCGACAGTGGAATGACAGTGAGGTGGTCGAAAATGAAAAGGACTAAAGCGGGGAGTGTTAAAGAAGAGAGGAAAAGGAATCCGTTCACGCGTCTAAAGAAGGAAGGCGTCCGCGACGCAACGAAGAGAGGATGAGGAGGATGGCGACGCCGGTCATCGTCGAGGGAGTAAAGAGGCCGAGGGGAGAGAGAGAGAGAAAGAGGGAAAGATGCAACTCCAAAATATGGCGAAAACCCAACAGGTGTCCATGCCCCTGCTTGTCCTAATGTGGTTCTGCCATTGGCTCTATGAATATCCAAAACTTGTTGTTCAATTTTTTCAGGAGCCATCATCGAATTCGTTCCACACATTGTATAATCATAATTTGCTAGTTAACAGGTGGATTGTGCATGACCAAAAATACATTCAAAAAAAATTCATCAACTGTCAAAAGATTCTGTCAAAATACATTGTACGCTAATCACAAAATACTTTAGCCATCATTGATTCGCTTCACCTCCCTTGATGAAGTTTTGTAGACGAATTTGAAAATATTGCCAGCTTTCAATAACGACTCCAAGCATATATTATACACAGCTTGATTAAGCCGAAATTTCACAAGCCAAACGGAGAATGCAGATTCTAATTTATCATGCATGCTCGATCCATATACATATTTACAAGATAAATGAGAGATGGTGTAAGGGGCTTCATACCACTAACGAAGAAGTCCATATCCACAATGAGCAATTCCACAACGTTCAATTTATTTGTCTTACAAAATACCTCTATAATTTTATGATATGCTACACATCTAGAATATCAAAATGCTTCTTGTAGGTCTGAAATGGCAATCCAAGAGGGGATGAATTGAATTTCTAAGTTTAAAACTGATTTAAAAACATTTTTACAATAATCAACGAGTTAAAAACAAAGCAAGAATAATAATCCAATTCACTTAGACAACAACTATAAATAGAGAAGGGTTAAAGAAATCAAAGTCAATCTTTATAGTGGTTCGGCACTCTTAGTTTACATCCACTCCTCAAGCCTCCCTCTTAAGATTTTAAATCCACTGTACTTCCTCCTTCAATGGGTGAAGACAAACTCTACATACTCTTACTTCTAAGATGCAAGATTAAACCACTCAAGTACAACCCTTGTTTTCAAGATAAACAAGAAAACTATTCTCTCTCTATTACAATGATTTTCTCTTATAAAGAATAACAAAAATAAATCCTATAACTCTCAAGCAAGAACAAGTTTGCAAGTATAAAAGCACTCTTAAAAGGAATATGAATGATTTGCAAATGTGAGCTCAAAAAGACTTAATGATGTTGTAAGATGATAGAAAGTTGTTGTAGTTTTATTTCTGAAGTGTCTTGGATGCATTTCCAAGTCATACTAGTTGTTGGAGGGATTAATGTAACCGTTGTAAAATAGAGCAGTCATTTCATTTAATGCTCTGACATAGTATATAACTCGAGTAGGCCAACCTCTAACTCGAGTTATCCATTATGAGCATCATAGTTTTTGAACCTCTAACTCGAGTAGACAAATACTCTAACTCGAGTTATCCATAATTGTTACTGTTGGGATCACCAACCCTCAACTTTTGAATTATGATCTTGTCAGGCCTAGGTATAATTATTTTGTCTCCAATAATAACTCGAGTTATTCAACTTGTAACTCGAGTTAGCCTTCATACTCATGCTTCTTGTTTGATTGAATTCTTCGAGTTGTGATCAATGCTACTCGAGTTGAATTTATGTCTCTGATACCCCAGAATATTTAATTCAAGTTAGGCATCTTGATAACTAGAGTGTCTAACTCGAGTTGTGTTTTCATCTACTCGAGTTGGACATCGTGTAACTCGAGTTGTGTAGCTCTTGCATGACTCGAGTTGTAGCATATATAGCTCGAGTTGAATATTCATATCTGATGATTTGATTTTTCTACTTGTCTTCTAGACATAAAGGTTACTTCATTAACTCGAGTTAGACTAAAGTGTAACTCGAGTTATCCTTGAATGACCATGCTTAAGTATTCAACTATCAAATTCAATTTTTTTTTAATCATCAAAATATAAAGGGATCTAAATATTAGCTACCCTTGATTCAACACTTCTACATTTCCTTAAATATCTCCTGCAATTTATCGATTGCCCTACCTTTGCAAGGACTTTCATTTTATACACAAAACTTGAGAAAGGGATTATCATCTACATGAATTTTGATCCAAGTCCTTCCAGCTTCCTACGCATCACCACTACTTGAGCAAGCTCTTTAGATAGACAAGAGCACTTCAGCATCCTTTAATGCCGCTTGCTTCAACTCCTCCCTTAGTAAGATAATCTCGTCTCTGTCTATTGTTTCCTGATAGCTATGAGGCCACAATTGATATAAGCAAACTCAGCCTACTTAAGATAATGTTTTGAAGTATCTCCACGTCTGCTTATGGGAGCTGTAAAAACTAAATTGTGAAAACTCAATCGTGGCTGGTAACGACCAAGTTGAATCATCCTATTATAAATGATATTTGCTTTTCAAAGCAACGTTGAACCAGAGTGCTAAGATACGGAACAATAAAATGTGAAAAGTTGATTCACTAGGCACATGTCCTTGATAAAAGATATCATCAAATATCACCCAGCATTCCACAAACTTCCTCTTTTCTCAGATGGTCTTTTTTTTTTCCAGCATAGGGGGAGTCAGGGGCTATCGATGGTAATTACATTTTTGTTTAGCGTGACCATACAAATAATTACTCCCCGTCGCAGAATGTTCGCTTACTTGGCGGTAACCAAGGGGCATGTCACTACAACACCCTCTGGAAGCAAACGGAAGAATATATTCGCGAAAATATTCGGAGACTTACCGCTCAAATTAAGGAGACGTTAGGTCTCAAATCCGAGTCGCACGTGCACTGGATAAAGCCTCTACCGCTGCACCTTCTCCAGGAGGTTTCTCAGATGGTCTTCCAACTTTGTAGCTAGTGCAAATCAAATTTATTGCACCATCCATTTAAATACCTGACACATATCGCAACTTTTTTAAACAAAAGAAGATTTCAAACTTTATAAATTCACCAAGCATACTCAAGTTAAAATCCAACGTCAACGCCAAAGTAACCAATTTTTTTTTTATGGTAGCGACAATAAATGGCTTTTCAATTTCCTCTTTGTTATTATCATCACCAAAAAAACAAACCCTTAATTGTGAAAATATTTATAAAAAACAAAGATATAAATTCAAAATATTAAATAACTCAGCCAATAACCATACAACAGAGACGAACAAACTAGTAAACTCCAATGATTAATAAACCATCAACTTACATCAAACCACGACCATCAAAAACCAAACTCATAAATGTAACTAACAAACAAAAAAAAATATGATTTCTCTTTAGAGATTTTTTTTTATTTATAAAGCAGAATTTGGAATTATTTCCGATTTTACGGGTGAGAAATGGTCCAATATTAATTTTCTTAATCCATCGTTATCCATAAGACGTCAATCTGTATCATGAAACGGAAAGACTATTATCACCATTACCTGAAAAACAATTCAGTTGCAAAACTCACAGCTGGAGTTCTGTAAATGAGTTTATGAATAAAAGCCAGGGAAAGGTATATCTGCCCTGTCTCTATTTATGGTCTAAATTAATAAATATACTGCATCTTGTGTAGGTGGGATGAGACAACTTTATTTTTGCACCTGGAAATCTATATGTATTTAGTTTATGAATTAGTTTACAGAGCTCAATTTTGTGGTGAAATTAATGAATTATGGAAATACTATGTGCTGTCAAATCTATTTTGAAGTAGAAACCAGTCAGCAATTCATCTGACTTCACAAATTTACTAAAAATTATATAAGTTGAACTAGGATTCCTACTATATATCTACAAAAATCTTATGATGTATACTTTCATAAAAAATTAGTATTAAATTATTTCGGATTCGATAACTCCGGATGTATTAAATAGAACATAGGTTGTTCAGTTGAAGTTGACTAAGAAAAGTACTATAGTGTTTTGGTATTTTTACAACAATTAGGACCAAAAGCTTAATTTTTAGGATTCTGAATAATTGGAGGAGTAGATTCAATATTTTGCATAGTTGGGGATTAATTTGAAATTCTGAACAATTAAGGACTAATTTATAATTTTAAAAAAGTCTGAGGACTAATTTATAATTTTTTGAGGACTGAAGTTTCAGTCTGCATCTGCATTCATATATTCTCTGTATTGCCACAGTTATCACATCTAATTTAGTTATAATCTGTCTGTTTGTTTCCCGTTCTATTTTCTGTTTTTGGCTTCGTTTGATTTCTGAGGTGCTTACTCATTCACCGGTGGACTATGAGTTGGATTGTTAGTTCGGTGTCCAGGTGAGTGTAATGAAAGCTTCAGACATAGACACATAGGTTGTGTCTTCTAAACTCTATATTTTTTCTTATGTATTTGATCTATGTATGTAAATCGGTTTAATTAAAAAAATATGGAATCCTAAAATATGGATTACATGAAATTTTTGCTATGGAAAATCTGTTTTAAAAAATTCGATATGTTTATGAAATAAATATTCTATTTTGATATTTATTATGAATTTCATAATAAATATTTTGTTATAAATTTTCATATATTTTCTATAATAAGTACTATGTTTCTGAACTAAATAATCTGTTTAATGTTTATTATATTTATTATAATAAACATTCTATTTTGTTTTAAGATATTTTCTATATTTTTGAAATTATTGTATTCAGTTTTCTGATTTCATTATAAATATTATGGTATGTTTGTTTGACTTTTATAGATATTTTTACATATATGTATCTATATATATGAGACGCCTCAGCTATAGGGTATGTAACCTTTAATATACCAATGTTCAGAGAAAATCCTTAATTACCAGGATTATTTGGTGACTGTGTGTCTAATACAAACACACTTATTAGTGGCACCACCACTCTTTTTATTTGGTGACACAATCACTCTTGTTATCTAGTGATATATCTACTCAAGTAACTAATCTCATTAATTGATCTTGGAATATATATATATATATATTTCGGATATTAAAACTCAGTTTGTCTATATGTTGTTTGTTCTAGATGAGAACATTTTGATAAATGTTTTCTGGAAATTTTAGCATTGCATGTTTTGGAGTTTTAGTAACTCTATTTGTCTAATTCTGTTTTCGATAAGTATTTAAATATAATTCTCAACAATTATTTTTAAAGATAAAATAATAAATATTTTATCTATCCTATTTATTTAATTTGTATGATTATTTATTATCTGTTTTTCTTGTGAAGAATTTGAAAATGAATTTGTGAATTACTTTTTGCAAGAAATACGAGTGTATATTAATAGAATACAATGAATACATGTGTATGGTATTTTTTGAAAATATTTTTAAAATAATTTGCATAAGACCTAAAGTATTATTTTTTACTGGGTTCTGACCCCTTTTGTTTTTATTGTTTTGTTTTTTAAAACTTATTTTTTAGATTTTGTTGATAACAGTCATCTGATACTTTGTGCTCAATGAGACACTCTTATTAGCAGTGAGTATCCTATTGTTCGAGTCCTAGAGTATATATTTTGTTAGAGTCTCCACACTAAATCATCTGTGAACCAGTTCCAATTTTGACCGATTTTAACCAGTCCAATTCCACGATTCTTCTGGTTCAATTTAGCAATCTCTATATTAATCTTTTTACTATTTAACATACCAATTTATAATTTATTTTTATTATTTAATGTTTAATTTATCAAAACCAAGCATCTCACAAATATTGTATCTTAGGCAACAGCTAAGCAGGGTGCTTTCCAGCACATTCCTTCTTCAACAAGAACCTGACAAATAAAAATAGCAACCGGAAATGCCACATCAGGTGGAGAAACTCAGTTGATGAATTACACAATCAAATGAAGTGAAGTACTGTGTTCCATTCTCCACCCCATCATCCTCTGTCTACAATAATAAATAATATTTTCTATTTAAAGAGAGTGAGCATTGTTTGGTCCTCGTGACTTGTGAAACCTTATCCGAGTGATTAGGTAAATGCCCATAACGCCCTTGCCAGCACATTCCACCAACAAACAAAGA
Source organism: Flueggea neowawraea (assembly GCA_948243855.1). NCBI lineage: Eukaryota > Viridiplantae > Streptophyta > Magnoliopsida > Malpighiales > Phyllanthaceae > Flueggea > Flueggea neowawraea. Next base: position 7,629 of record CAODLS011588297.1, read on the forward strand.
GTCACTTCACACTCGACTCAACCTCCCTTTACATTATTATTACCGAACTGCCACTGCCCATCATTGCAGGAACTATGAGAAGAAACTAATGCTTTGTACAGCAGGGTGTTTTTGTCATTTCAAATTTAATTTCACTAACTCCTATGTTGCCACTTATACCATTCATAAATAAAATTAGAAATTAGCCTACGTTTTCTGTGTCAATTGTTTTTATTTTTTTAAATTTTCTTCTCCTAGCATAGGAGCTCAAATCATCGTATTTTTCCATTAAATATATGATTTATTAATCTAATATATTTATTTCAATATTGTTGGAAAAGTAGTCTGTTTATGATAGGTGAACCGAATTCGGTCGGTCGAGGTGTATGAACCAAGATCGTGAACCGAAACTAATTAGAAAGCTCAATTGAGAAGAAACAAACTCGGTTAATCAAAGTGTGAACCGGGACGATGAACCGATACCAATTGGTAAGTCCAATTGAGTTAGGAATAAAAATGGACCCATAAAGTCTGTTAGGCCCACAAGCCCATTTGGAAGGCTATATAAGGAGCCTTGCTCCTTTCCATTCATTCGAACTTCAACACACACTCCAAAGAGAGGAAGAGAGAGAGAGAGAGCTCTCCACCGGGAGAGAGCGAGGTTAGGCCTCTTGTCCCGAGTCCTGCACAGATCGCGTGTGGCATCTAGACTGCGAAATAGTCAGGCATTCCCGTTGACATTTCAACCGTGGTTTGCTCGCAAGACCAACATAAAACTAGTTCTGCTCCGCTGCTAGCTTCCGCTGGAATTGAGTTTAGTAAGTCGAACATATTTATTATATTGTTTATTAGTTAACCGGTATGCGATTCCTTCATTGGTATTAGAGCCAATACGATTTTTTTGAATATGTTTCGAAAATATTGTTGTACTCTATCTAGGATGCCTACTGTGATTTTTTGGTATTAGACTTTTCGTCTCGAACGTCGTTTTTGGTTTGAGTCTGTCCGGAGTCAAATTCTAAAAGTTTCAATTTCAAAATTTTGACAAAAGATTTGAGATCATCTACCTCGAAAACGTTACCTTCCAAAATTTCGTTGTGAAATTCCATCGGGAAGGTTGTCAAATTGACGAAAACCCTATCAAAAAATACTGAGTGAGGATACTCAGATGAATTTATTCATCTGATAAGAACGGCGATGTGGCGATATGTGATTCGCCCACGTGACCCACTCAGAACGTGACACTTGGCTGAGAGAGGAATTCGATCAAAGTTGAACAAAACGTGGACCAATAGAAACACAACACGTGTCAGTCAAAGGCCATGTGAAATTAGTGTCGGTAGCCAATCAGCGTCCGACACGTGACAAATAGTGCCATATAGGCAAACACGTCAGGGACACGTGTCATACTGACTGGTCGGACACGTCATCAAATATATCCATTGATATTATATGCCACGTGTCATACACGTCATTGTGACATGTGGCATGCATGTCGGTTGACTTGGACCATTAAGAAATCGACACGTGTCTATACGGTTGTGAGACACCGGGTTCCAGCAGATGTCGGCACGTGGCAGAATTTCATAGGTTGCGCATGTGATGCAGGCGCTGGCACGTGTACGGGCGGAATTCCCTCGACGTGGTGCATTCTGGCATGTGACATGCGTTCAGACCACTATTTTTCTTAATTTTTTCTGCAGAAATACAATTTGGTTTTTTCTTGAATTTTTGGTATATTTTTCACATTTTCTTGACTTCTTGAACTATTTTTTCCCAATTTATTGGTATATAAATAGTGCTCAAAAATTGTGAGAAACTGCATTTTTCTGTCAATAATTATTTTAGAAATTAGTTTTCAAAATAATTAGTTTTAAACGTGCAAATGTGGTTCTTAGTTAGATAATTAAAATTAGATTTCAATTATTTAAGAAATACGTTTGTTCGTATATACTTATTTTATTTGTAATTTATTACAAATATATGAATGAGGTAAAACCACGTTGTATTGAACATAATACAAATTAAGAAAGAATTTGTACAACTCCCAAAAGAGAGTATTTTGGGACGGTGGTGGTTGTAAAGGAGATTTGATTGTGCATTAAGTATACAATGGTGATGAAGGTTCACTTACTTCGTAAAAGATTATGATACTCATCGCCGGTATTGGTTAAATTATTAGTCTATACTAGAATTTCATGGAAACATGATTTCCTAAGTGTTGATGAAAGAGACTTAGAGATTCTAGTGAGTTAAGAACGTTTTGAAACTGGTATGTCCAATATCACCATGATCACAAAAAGAGAGATTGTGAGAAGTGAGAGATCCACTTTAAGGTCGCATGATTTATAGAAGTTTTGATAAGTTGTCACGACAACTTATGAATTCTATTTTAACACTTTGAAAAAGGTTCATCGTGTATCCAATTGGCAGGAATAAGTTTAATACTATATTGATGTAGTATTATTCTTTGGAGATATTAGCATTATTTGTGTGTTAATGTTGTCCAATGTTAATGTATGTATGTTAACATTGAGATAGATTGTTTGGATTGCATGTTGGTTTAATAAATGAAGATGATTTCATTTATTATTTTGGCTTATTATTGTGTTGATATGCCTTAATTTTATACAATATTTTATATGTTGAATATATTGTCCAATTATTGAGTTTGTCTAAATAATTGGGATGACCAACATGGATTCCCCTAAGTTAAGTGGACTTTAAAAGTGAATCCAAACAGCCATTATTTACTGTCTATAAAATTAAATATAGTATGGTTAATTGTTAAGACCGAGATGGTAAATGTGCACCTAGTGTACATTTCGATTCAAA
>CAODLS011588335.1:0-21101 GCA_948243855.1 Flueggea neowawraea
ATCCGATTTTATTTTCCATTTTTAACCCATTTCCACTTAATTAATTACTCTAATCACTTCAATAATTTTCTTAATTACCCAATTAATATTTAAAACATAATTTTTAATTTTTTCAATATTAAAAATTATTTTCTTAATTAAATAAAAATTAATTAAAATTACGGGGTATTACACTTAGTAATATGAGAGAAGTGTCTTATTAGGCCTATCGAATGAGTAAAGAGAACTTAAATTCATGCCCATTGTCTAATTATTTGCAACTTAGGAAGTTGAATCAATTTGGTGTAGTCTCTCTTAACTTGGTGATTGATGAATTGTTTCGAGGTGAAGGGTTGACACTATCTATGTCCTATACTCGAAGAGACATGAAATGACAAGGGACTGAATTACACGGTAATCTTTCATGACAGACATGAGTCGCTCTGTGACGACTAAAGTTTACTTAGGGGTATGATGGCTAGCTAGAACTCAATCTTACCAAGTAATTTAGGAGTTAAATCCTAGCTACTACCGTTTTGAATGATGACTTAGAGGGTCACACACAATATAACATGTTGCATGGGTGATATTATTCATGAGATGAATAATGTTCAAGTCAGCAATCCTAGTTTGACTAGAATTCCTATTTTGACTCATAGATGAACATCCTCAAATAGGTAACCTAAATTTATAGGATACCTTAAGGGGATACCTAATTAATTTTGAAACCCATAAATCTCATTTCATATGAATCCTAGTTTGACTAGGATTCCTAAACGAAATAGGAGCCCTAGTTTAATTAGGATGAGTTGTAAAATGGAAAATAATGATCTTCTTGTGCTTCAATTGAACTAATCCTAACACCTAGATCATTCTTAATATTGAGAGTCCTAATGGAATTAGGATACCTGATATAGATATAATTCATATTGTGAATATGATTTGAGAAATGACAAAAACTATTTAGACTAATTTGTGTCAATACTAAGGGTTTATAGCGCAACGGTGAGTAGTCCTAATTTGATTAGGACATCACGTGAGAATTTCTAATTAAATTAAGATTCTCCCTGTTCATTTAATTACTGAATAATTAAATAAAATACAAATTCTTGTTGGACTTGGATACATGTTGTAATGGACTCACACATATTGCGCCTAGGGCTAATTACACAATTATATAGAATAAAAATCAAAATTCCACATTTACACTAGATAAAAATTATTTTCCTGATGGCTAGCATTTTTTGAATTTTCTACGCCTCCATTCATTTTCTTCATGCATCGTCGTCCCAAAATATTCTCCATGCATTTCCACATGTATGTATGAATGAGTTTTTTTCGTTTATTTTAATGGTAGACTAGTTTATTTTTATTTTTTTTATGTTCTGTAAACTTAAAAACAACATTAAATCAACTAAAATCAAAGTAAAATAAACTTGTTGATTATCTTTCTTAAGCTCAATAAATATCTTTTCTACAATAATTTTTTTTAGTTTATTTTAGTTGTTATATATATCCTGAATTACAAAATTACAAACATATATTCGCCAAAATTACAAACATATATTCGCTAAAATTTCGTTACAAAATTACGCCAGCCTGCTTCATCATCACTTTGGAAATTCTCATCCTGCTTACAAACATACCAGCCTAGAAGCTTTTAACTAACCAACTAAAGGAAATTAATATTTACAACCAATGTAATAACCAACAAACAAAAGTGTCAACAACTTGTTACACCGTAAAAACATAGGCCAAAAACTTGGGAGAATGAAGAAAATGAATGCACACATCAATAGAGATAACAAAGAAAAAAAAAAGTGATACACCAAAAAATCAACCAAAAAATAGCCAAAAATCAAAGAAAAAACAACTACTAAATTAGTACTAATTTAGAATGTAGAGTTTGTAATAATAATTTGTTTTGCAGGCTCTGCTCAAGGAGTTTTCAAAAATGGTTCATTTAAATCTGAAGTACCACTTATATTGTTATCAATCTCAGCCTAAGCAATAGTTCAGCAACTCCAATTAGATACTAACATACATCTTTAACTTCATCTTACTCAATTTAAGATCAAATTATCTGCACAATGGTAATGTTAACACAACCACCTATTTCATTATATACGTGAGAATCAACACAAAAAAATATTAAAAATAAAAAATTATGCATATTATGACATTGTTTCTCTTTCTCCCGTGAAAGCATAATAAAAAAATCCTAGTTCATACCTATACTGTCAAGTCCATTGAAGCATCAACTTGGAAAGTCATATAATCCAGCATAAGTTAACATCAAATACCAGTGGAAAGATTTATAGTCTAGTTTGTTGTTATGCTCTAACTACTTGGCAAAAGACATAACACCCATCAATGGATTTTCCCACCTGTACAAATAGCAAGAAATAGCTAATATTTCATATTCATTGAAGACCACAATCCTTGTTCATAAATCATTTAATATTGACAAAAATTGCAATGCTTTACTTGTCAAGAAAATAGTTCTGCATTCAAAATCTAATAAGAAGTATTTGAACTAATATTGCCTAGTATGTTGACAAAATGTTAATCCCCCACGTTCCAATTTTTCCAGATCCTTGTTGAGTTGCAGTTCTACTGTAATATCTCATCGGATTCTGATCGGTAACAATGTAGCTTTTCGATCTGTTCCGCTTTGATCTCGGTTGTTTGGAGTTTTGAGTGTGATCAACGATTTTCATTGGGGTTACTCGAGTTAGCAAGTAGGTGTAACTCGAGTAAGATGAACCATGGATAACTCAAGTAATCTTTTAGTGCAACTCGAGTAATACACGGGTTGAATAACTCGAGTTAGAGGTTTGGTAACTCAAGTTAGCCGTGTTAAGCAGAAACGGTGCATCTCAACATTTCTTCATCTTTATAACACCCAACCACCCCTCACTCCTCATTTACTCCTCATAACTCTTCAAGTTTGAGCTCTCAACTACTCTCATTACTTATCCTTAGGTTCTTAGCATCTATTGAGGTAAGATTGACTTTCCATTCCTCCTATTTCATCATTGTTCATGCATCAAGGTTGCATTCTTTGTTTTGGGCTGAATTTCTTTATGGGTTTGGATTTTTAGTAAGTTTTTGTGGTAATAAGTGGTTAGAGATGTTTAACCGTGTTAGTTGGAGGCTAGAAACTCTTGGGATAAGCTTTGAATCATGAGATTGGTGGTAGTTCTTGGATGAACTAGGGTTTGAAAGCAAATTGGTGATTTCAGTGATGATTTTGAGTTCCTTTGATGTTTTTGAGATTGGATTTGTGTTTAGTGGGTTAATTAGACACAATGTGGGTGTTTGGTATTGATTTATATCGTTTAAATCGGAGTAGATCGAATTTAGAAAAATTCTGGGAAGTGTCTAACTCGAGTAAGTAACATGGTGTATAACTTGAGTTAGCACTTATTCTAACTCAAGTAAGTGAAGGGCTATATAACTCGAGTTAGCTGAAGATGCAACTCGAGTTAGCCATGGTTCTAAGGGACCAAAATGTCTAATTTTGACATTTTTCAATTTCTAAGAGTTTGGAAACTCTTTTGAGGATTCTGGCTGTTGAGAAAATCAAGTGGGATAATTTCAGACGTATTGGAGACTGATTTGTAATTTTTTGAAGTTCGGAGATCAAAGTGTAATTTTACATCGTGGTCAGGTTTTTTGTAATAATTATTTCTTATCGTTTGAGGATAAGTTTCGGGTGTCGTTTGAGCATTTGAGTTGCATATGCATTTGCACACATTTCGGTGCAGCCACAATATTCCATTGATTGTTTCTGATATATGAATTGTTCATGGTTATTGTTACAACATATTGTTCCTGTCAGCGTGATCAATCTCCAGCTAGTGGTGCCTGACCGATTGCTTGGACATCTAGATGAGTGGATGACAGCTTCAGACATATAGGTTGTGTCTTCCAGCTATATATATTATATTTGATGTGTTCAGAACATATCTCTAAAATTGGACTAATATAAGGATTGGTTAGTTTAATAAATTGATTATGTGTAATAATCAGCCTACCGTTTTTGAATTGATATATATTTATTATATATCCCTTACTGTTTTTGATATGCTTTTACTGCATGATTAATTGTTTTGATTTAAATTTATATATATACTTGATACAAGACACCTATGCTACATGGGGTAAACGTAGTCTTTGGTATACTAATGCGCATTTATGGCCCAGTTACCAGGGTTGGTGGTAACCGTGTGTTCGGCCAGACACATGTACTTTTCGATTGGTGGCAGAGTCAACGATCATCATTGTTACTGTTATTGTTATTGATATAGTTCCATGTCACCAATATTATGTTATTGTTACTGATAGTATTGCAAAGGTTTTCTTGCATTATGCTTGCGTGGATTGTGAACGTTTGTGAAACGGTTTTCGAAGCTATTACTTATATAATTATATCTATGTATACCTACATGTGGTGTTTTCTAACTGTTTTTAAAACAGTCTTTGTGATGCATGCATGAGGCGTTCTTGAGTGTTTTCCCTGACTGGGTTTGACCCTTCGTTTGTTATCTGTCTATGTTTATTCCTATCTTTCAGGTAGACAGTTTTTGGCTATGGCAACTACATCGCATCTTGGACACCCGTGAGGCGTCTCTTGATTAGTGTTGCCCTTTCGGGCTCTACTGTTTCTGGTATAGAGTTCCACACTAGGATATTGTTGGGTTACTGAGTTTCCTTTTTGTATTTCAATACATCTATACTAATTTCACTTACTGATATTATGTTGATATATTTATTTATATATCTTTGATTTTATAAACCCGTTTTATATTTCTTATGTTTTAATTATTAAATGTTTTAATAATTCGTTAAGTCGGGTAGTGTTTCTGATCTTTGAGGCTTGTTCAAGATGGACTAGGCTCTCATAAATGGTTTGCCTCGTACGACGATCATGGTCCGGGTATGGGTCGTGACAAAGGTGGTATCAGAGAGTTAGGTTTTCATAAGCCTTGGGTCAGTGTGGATCGAGTCAAGCTTGAATTGCTTCTGTAAACCTTTTTTATCTTTGGTTTGGTACTGTGGCGATTGCTTGCACTTGACATTGCATACATGGTTTTTGCTATTGAATATAGATATGGATCAACGTCGTGGTAGAGGTCGTGAGAGGCCTAGATGTGTGCCTGTTTCGACCGCTGCTCAGTCTGTGGCCGATCAACATGATGCTTGTAGTGCGCCTAAGGTTGTTGCCCTAGCACCTCAGCCTCAATAGATGTTTTAGTTGGAAATTATGATGCATTTCCCTCAGGCTATTGAGCGCATCGAGATGCTTCTTACTAGTCAGGCAGTTAGAGGTCAGCCCATTCTATTAGTTGTTGCACCATCAGTTCCTCCACCACAGCCAGATGTGCCAGTTGCACCAGTACCTGTTGGCGCTTTAGCAACACTGCAATCAGAGGCAGAGTCTCGACTTGTCAGATTCTTGAAACTTTCTCTGCCCAGGTTTGAGGGCAATTTGGAAGATGACCCTCATTGCTTCACTTATACGATTGAGCAATGTTTCGAGGATATAGAGCTCACTAATGAGGCAGTGAGAGTTAGGCTTGCATCGTTCTTATTGGATGGTCAAGCTGTCAGGTGGCGGCAAGATAAGGGATCTCAGAGGTTGTTACATGGGATAAGTTTAAGACTGAGCTCATGTTGTATGTCCTTTCCCAGAGTGAGAGGGATAGGAAGGCAGATCAATTCAGCGAGTTTACCCAGGAGTCGAGTATGTCAGTGAGCGAGTATGAGGATCGCTTCAGAGATTTGAGCAGATATGCACCTATGGAGGCTCTTGGTGAGGAGGCCTTAGCGAGGAAGTTCCCGAATGGATTGATACTCAAGCATTGCAGAGTGGTAGCGACCCTGGGTCTGTCTATAGTGTCATAGATTTGAGAGGCTGCCAGAGGCATAGAGTATCAAGATGAGAGACAACCGAGAAAGCCCAAGAAGGTGAAGACTGAGGGTACGTCTGGAGGCCAGCAGGGTCGGGGTCAGAGTGCTAAGTCAGCTCAGGGGCGCAAACATTCCTCTGAAGGCCAGATGGGCATGTCGGAGGCCAGAGTTATTGAGGTTCTTACTCACAGTGCGAGACATGTGAGAAAAGACATCCAGGGGCTTGCCACAAGGCAGCAAGTCTCTGTTTTCAGTGTAGGCAGCCGGGACATAAGGTAGCTGATTGTCCTGGCAAGCATGGTTCAAGATCACAAACGGTTCAGTCAGTGGTCGGTGATCCTGGTACTGCTAGTGCGGGAGCTAACAGAGGTTTAGGCAAATGCTCGATAGGTTCTGAAGGCAAAGACTAGATTGGCTAGGGCCGCTGCACCTCAGGGGGACAGGCCCGATTATACCATTTGACTCGCTAGGAGTCTCAGACCTCCAATGCTGTAATTATTGGTACGCTATCCATTTATGGTTTTTCTGCATATGTCTTATTTGATTCTGGTGCATCGCACTCGTTCATCATGCCTTATTTTGTTAAGCATGTTGGGTTAGTGGTGTATCCACTAGTCAGATTGTTAGAGGTTTTGTCACCACTAGGTGCCTAGATTTTAGTTGATTCTGAGGTCCAAAATTGTGTGATTGCCTTTGGAGGGCACGAGTTAACTGCTGATCTTACCATATTGGATATGAGGGAGTTTGATGTGATACTCAGTATGGATTAGCTTTCGACTTGGCACGCTACCTTCGATTGTTTTGCCTAGAGGGTATGTTTTTTACCACCTAGTCAAACGAAGTTCTGTTATCAGGGTGAGCAAGACAGCATGGTTCGAGGTTATGTATCAGCGGTTAGAGCTGAAAAGATGGTTCGTCGAGGTTGTGACGCATATTTGGCTTTTGTAGCCGCAGAGTTTAGAGTTAAGACTGGACGACCAGTGGTGTGGGAGTTTTCTAATGTGTTTCCTGAGGAGTTACCGGGGCTCCCACCAGAGTGTAAGATTGAGTTTACTATCAAGGTTCAGCTTGGTACCGATCCGATATCAATTCCAAGGTATTGAATGGCGCTGACAGGGCTGAAATAGTTAGAGACTCAGTTGAGAGAATTGTTGGACAAGGGATTCATTCAATCGAGTGTTTCAACTTGGGGTGCACCAATTTTGTTTGTAAAGAAGAATGATGGAAGTCTTCGAATATGCATTAATTATCGACAGTTGAACAAGGTTACGGTGAAGAACTGATATCCGCTTCCTAGGATAGATGATCTATTTGACTAGTTGCAGGGTACACAGTAGTTTTCTAAGATTGAGTTGAGGTTGTGATATCACCAGTTGAGAATTAGAGGTGGGGACATTCTGAAGACTGTGCTTTGGACTAGATAAATACACTATGAGTTTTTGGTGATGTCGTTTGGATTGACCAATGCTCCTACGACATTTATGGATTTGATGAATAGAGTGTTCATGCCGTATTTAGATCGGTTTGCGATTGTCTTCATCGATGACATCTTGATTTACTCGAGGAGTAGGGATGAGCATGAGGATCACTTGAGGTCAGTTTTACAAACTCTGATGGAACATCAACTTTATGCTAAGTTCTCGAAGTGTGAGTTTTGGCTTGACCAAGTGACATTTCTCATACACGTGGTGTCGACAGACGGTATTATGGTTGACCCATAAATGATAGAGGTTGTACTCCATTTGAAAAGGTCTAAGACAGCTACGGAGATTCAGAGTTTTCTGGGTCTAGCTGGTTATTATAGGAGGTTTATCCAAGATTATTCTAGGATTTCAGCTCCTATGACTCGATTGACTAAAAAAGGCGTTAAATTTGTGTGGTCTAACAGATATGAGGACAATTTTCAGAAGTTAAAGGTATGTTTGACGAGCACACCAGTGTTGGTTTTGCCATCGGGTGCTAGCAGTTTACTGTGATGCCTCAAGAGTTGGCTTAAGTTGTGTGTTGATACAACATGGCAAGGTGATTGTCTATGCATCGAGACAGCTTAATAGGCATGATTTGGAGTTGGCAGCTGTAGTATTTGCACTCAAGATTTGGGGGCATTATCTTTACGGAGAGACTTTTGAGATCTTTATAGATCATAAGAGTTTGAAGTACATTTTTTGTCAAAGAGACCTGAACTTGAGGCAGAGATGTTGGTTCGAATTGCTAAAAGATTATGATTGCATAATATCATATCATCCTGGCAAGACTAACGTGGTTGCTGATGCCTTGAGTAGGAAATCGATAGGGAGTTTGGCTCACATCGCAGTTGAGAGATGACCAGCAGTGTCAGAGTGGCAGAGATTGATGAAGCTTGGAGTCAAGTTGCAGTTTGACATCTCTGGGGCTCTACTTTGTCACATTGAGGCGATACATGTTTTGTTAGATCGGGTCCGAGAGGCTCAGAAAGAAAGATTCTGAGATGCAGGATTTGATTGAAAAGGTTAAGGCATCTGAGGTGCTACGTTTTAGCATTGATGATTCGAGAGTCCTTTGGTTTGAAGTGAGATTGTGCGTACCATCTGCAAATGGGTTACACGAGGATATTATGATCGAGGGTCATAGTTCTTCTTATTCAGTACACCCAGGATACATTAAAATGTATCGGGACCTTCGAGAGTCATATTGGTGGACAGGAATGAAAAAGGATATAGCTGAGTTAGTCAGCTGATGCTTGACTTATCAGCAGGTTAAGTTTGAGCACCAGTGTCCTTCTGATTTGATGCAGCAGTTACCTCTTCTGGAGTGGAAGTGAGATCGTATCAAGATGGACTTTGTAGTTGGATTACCTATGACATCGTCGAGATATGATTCTATTTGGATCATCATGGATCGATTGACTAAGTTAGCTCATTTTTTGCCTGTCAATACAACATATGGAGTGGAACGGTTGGCGAAGTTGTATATTGAGAGGATTATATGTCTTCATGGTATGCCGATCTCTATAGTGTCTAACAGAGGACCACAGTTTACATCCCAGTTCTGGCGTAAACTTCAGGACGAGTTGGGTACTCAATTGGATTTCAACACTGCTTTCCATCCACAAACAGATGGGCAATTCAAGCGTAAAGTTCATACTTTGGAGGATATGTTGAGAGCATGCGTTGTGGATTTTTCCTGAAGTTGGGATTCTCACTTGTCATTGGTAGAGTTTGCATATAACAAATCGTACCATTCGAGCATTGAGATGGCGCCTTATGAGGCACTGTGCGGTAGGAAGTTTATATCTCCTTTATGTTGGACCGAGGCCGAAGAGAAACAACCATTGGGGTCAGATCTTATTTTGGAGACCACTGAGAAGGTCAGACTGATCCAGTAACGAATTCAGACTGCTCACAGATGTCAGAAGAGTTACGTTGATCCGAAGCATAAGCATTTATAGTTTGACATGGGAGACCATGTATTCCTAAAATTATCACCTATGAAAGGTGTTATGAGGTTTGGGAAGAAGGGCAAGTTGAGCTCGAGGTACATTGGTCCTTTTGAGATTATCGATCGAGTTGGAGTCGTGACATATGAGTTGGAATTACAGCCTCAGTTTCCTTAAGTTCACCCAGTATTCCATGTTTCTCTTCTGAAGGGATATGTTTCAGATCTGTTGCATGTTTTGGCTCCACAATCTGTCGAGGTTCGACCAGATTTGTCTTACGGTGAAGTTTCGCTGAGAATTGTTGACCGTCAGGTCAAGAGACTCCGAAATAAGGAAATCGCTTCAGTGAAAGTGGTTTGGAGACATCATTCTGTCAAGGAGGCCACTTGAGAGGTCGAGGATGAGATGCGGCGCAAATACCCGCACCTGTTCGATTTCGCCGATTCATAGTTCAATATGCTTCAGTTATGGTATTGTTTCTGCATATGTTGTATTTCTTATTGCGTCATGGTTACTATTATGGCGTCATGGTTATTGTATCATTGTTATTGCATGTGGTGCATTTGACTGAGTATCCGAGCATCGGTTGAGCATTGGTCACGCTCGATTTTTTGAAGCAGAGGTTTTTGGTTTGATCAGTTTTGGAGGCTTATGTTCGATTTTCCTATAGCCTATTTTATTTTGAAATTCGAGGACAAATTTCTTTTGACAGGGGAAGTATGTAATATTCTATCGGATGTTGATCGGTAACAATGTAGCTTTCCGATCCGTTCTGCTTTGATCTCGACTGCTTGGATTTTTGAATGGGTGATCAAAAGTTTTCATTGGGGTTACTCGAGTTAGCAAGTAGGTGTAACTCGAGTAAGATGAACCATGGATAACTCGAGTAATCTTTTAGTGCAAATTGAGTAATACACAGGTCAAATAACTTGAGTTAGAGGTTTGGTAACTCGAGTTAGTCGTGTTAAGTAGAAACGGTGCATCTCGACTTCTCTTCGTCTTTATAACACCCAAATGCCCCTCACTCCTCATTTACTCCTCATAACCCGTCAAGTTTGAGCTCTCAACTACCCTCATTGCTTCTCATTGGGTTCTTAGCATCTATTGAGGTAAGATTGACTCTCCATTGCTCTTATTTCATCATTGTTCTTGCATCAAGGTTGCATTCTTTATTTTGGGATGAATTTCTTTATGGGTTTGGATTTTTAGTAAGTTTTTGTGGTAATAAGTGGTTAGAGATGTTTAACCGTGTTAGTTGGAGGATAGAAACTCTTGGGATAAGCTTTGAATCATGAGATTGGTGGTAGTTCTTGGATGAACTAGGGTTTGAAAGGAAATTGGTGATTTTCGTGATAATTTTGAGTTCCTTTGATGTTTTTGAGCTTGGATCTGTGTTCAGTGGGTTGATTAGACATAATATGGGTGTTTGGTATTGATTTGTATCGGTTAAATCAGAGTATATCAAATTTGGAAACATTTTGGGAAGTGTCTAACTCGAGTAAGCCATTCGGCTAACTCAAGTAAGTCACATGGTGTATAACTCGAGTTAACTCTTATTCTAACTCGAGTAAGTGAAGGGTTGTATAACTCGAGTTAGCTGAAGATGCAACTAAAGTTAGCCAAGGGTCTAAGGGACCAAAATATGTAATTTTGACATTTTGCAATTTCTAAGAGTTTGAGAACTCTTTTGAGGATTCTGATTGTTGGAAAAATCAAATGGGATAATTTTCAGATGTATTGGGGAGTAATTCGTAATTTTCCGAAGTTTTGGGACCAAAGTGTAATTTTACATCATGGTCGGGTTTTCTATAATAATTGTTTCTTATCGTTTGAGGATAAGTTTCGAGTGTCGTATGAGCATTTGTTTTGCATATGTATTTGCACGTATTTCAGTGCAGCCACAATACCGTACCAACATTCCATTGATTGTTTCTGATACATGAATAGTTATGGTTATTATTACAGCTTCTTGTTCATGTCAGCGTGACCAGCCGCCAACTAGTGGTGCCTGACCGATTGCTTGGACATCCAGGTGAGTGGATGACAGCTTCAGAATGATAGGTTTTGTCTTCCAGCTATATATATTATTTTTGATGTGTTCAGAACATATTTCTGAAATTAGACTAATTTAAGGTTTGGTTAGTTTAATAACTTGATTATGTGTAATAATCAACTTACCGTTTTTGAATTGATATATATTTATTATATATCGCTTACTATTTTTGATATGCTTTTACTACATTATTAGTTGTTTTGATTTAAAGTTATATATATACTTGATACAAGACACTTATTTATGGCACAGTTACCAAGGTTGTTGGTAACCGTGTGTCTGACTAGACACATGTACTTTTTGATTGGTGGCAAAGTCCACGTTCATCACCGTTACTGTTATTGATATAGTTCTCTATCATTAGTATTATGTTATTATTACTGATAGTATTGCAAAGGTTTTATTGCATGATGCTTGCTTTGATTGCGAACGTTTGTGAAACGATTTTCGAAGCTATTACTTATATAGCGTGTATATATATATATATATATATATATACTTGCATGTGGTGTTTTCTACTATTTTTAAAATTGTCTTTGTGAAACATGCATAAAGCGTTTTGGAGTGTTTTTTTTCACTGGGTTTGACCCCCTGTTTGTTCTCTGTCTATGTTTATTCCTATCTTTCAGGTAGATAGTTTTTTGCTACCACAACTGCACCGCATCTTGGACACCCGTGATGCGTCTCTTGATTAGTGTCGCCCTTTTGTTCGGGCTCTATCATTTCTAGTATAAAGTTCCACACCAGAATATTGTTGGGTTACTAGGTTGTTTTTTTGTATTTCGATACATCTATACTGATTTCAGTTACTGATATTATGTTGATATATTTATTCATATATCTTTGATTTTATAATCCCGTTTTATCTTACTTATGTTTTAATTATTAAATGTTTTAATAATTCGTTAAGTCGGTTAGTATTTCTGATCTTTGAGACTTGTTCGAGATGGACCGGACTCTCCTAGACTATTCGACTCGTACACCGATCATGGTCCTGAAATGGGTCGTGACATTTAGCAGGTGAGTAAATTACAACCTGCCAAGCCACATTATCAAAATTTAAGTCAAAAAAAGAAGAAAGCATGTAGGAAATTGCAATCATTGAAATCAAAATACCAGAAAACAGACAATAAACTCAATTGAAAGCATTCGTCGATTACAACTAGTTCCTAGTTCAAAAGACAAATATTATTCAAATTTCACCATTTTTAGCAAAAAAAAAACAATATAATAGCTCTGAAAAATAATATACTTTTTTTTCTCGAAAAAATGAATGTAGCTGTGAATCACACACCTGAACTGCAGCATCATAACATCCAATGGCCTTGTCCACTCCAACACTGTTCAAACACACGAACAAACACAGAAAGAAACAAAATTTAAATAATTTTGAAAATTTCATATCGTCTCATCACGGGACCAACAAAAAGTAGTGAAGTGACAACTTGAACTAGTCGGAGTACAAGCCTTGGCAACGAGGTGCGAAGTTCCTTTCGTTTCTTGAATGAATTAAAATGGAACACTGAGTGAAATTTTTTTGAAGAGTGTTTGTTTCTCGGGAAAATGAGAGGGAAAGTGAGTAAAGGTGAAAGCTGGTGGAAGCGGCCGGTAAGGAAAGGTCTCTCAAGATTCCAGCGAGGAGTTGTTGGAGAAGCTGTTGTTGCTTCCATTTTTCTTTACCGATCTAGTAATCTGATGATCTATTTATTGCATATCTCAACACCAGACAATCTCCTCTAGTTTCACACCGCCGTAATTTCTTCTTCCTCTGCCCTACGAATGGAAATTTGGATGACCATAATGGACGGTTTGAACTCCTGAAAGAAATCTAGAAGCTATTCCTAATTGTCTAGGGTTTCAAAAAAAGAGAAACGACAACGAAGGAGGAGCAGGGAAATGGAAAAAGGGGGAGAGAAAAATAGAAATAGAAAGGGACATAGAGTGAGAGAGGAAAAAGACAAGGTGAATTACAGGTGGAGCAATGACGTAAATCTTAAGACTATGAATTTAAAATGAAAAATGAGGAAATGGTTTAATGAAATACAACTAATACAAATGACATCATGGAAGCATATAATATATAAACAGAAGCGTATTAAATATGAAAAAATACAAAAATATGTAAATCAATTTCTGGAGCGTTCGCAGCAAAAAAAAGATTGTGAAAAGAGCATAAGGGCCGTAATTTCCTCTTTTACTTATGCTTATTCAGTAGGTAGAAATTCAAAGTCCAATAAACTCAAGTTAATTAAAATTAATTAAACTTATTCTTAGTATAATAATGAGTTTAATTTGATGACAACAAATAGGTTGTGGTCATCCATAATGAGTTTCAAAAGATTTTGAATATCTTTCTACAAAATAATAAGATATCTTACTTGATATGAGCTAAAATTATAGAGATATTGTGGGAGGTGTTTAGAAAATCCTAATCCTATTTGGACTAGGGTATTTAAGGGTGTTTTAAGTGAATTTTTGGAAGCTTAAGTAGTGTATAGGGAGAGCAAAATATTGTTGTCTTTGTTCTTGCCAAAAGCTCTAAACATCTAGTTCCATAAAAGTGTTCATTAGCGCACAAATTCGAACTCAGTCATAAGCCACAAACTCCTAGTCGTGATTGTGGACCAACGTGGTGTGGATACTAATAGAGACACCATAATTTTGGCTTTGTGGATTGGCTAGCCGAACACAAATGGATCAATAAGTTCATGACTCGATAGTGTTCTTCATAGTTGTTCATTGTTTTACAATGTGAACATTCGTAAATCCTTCCTTTATTGCATGTATCGATTGTTTACAAGGATCTTGCCAATTGGTAATGTGTAAACTTTTAAAAATTCTGTTGTGTTCTATCTACACGTTATCCAACAATGTCTAGAATGGAATCCAACTCAACTAGTTGTCGAGCCAAATAATCAAGTCACGTACCACTGGTGGATGACTGGTCCCCTCGGATATCAAACATAGCTCAAATTGATGAAAGGAATGAAAGAATGGCAAAGAGAGAGGAAGCAAGTCGGGTTTGGAGTGTGAAAGAGTGAGGAAGGTGAGTGAGAGCCTAAGAAAATATGGTATGAGGGTATTGATCAGGTTCTTGTAAGTGCATAAGAATCGATATAATTTTACCAAGGAGTATTCCAAAGGATATCGAATTCAAGGGAACGAGTACTAATGGTGATCAATTTGTAAGACAAAAGCAATAAATAACATGATTTTATTTTTTGGGTTTTTGATTAAAGAAAGACAAGATTAATAAAAGCAAGCAATTAAAATAGAAATGTAGAAAATCCAATAATAATAAAGTGTTAGGACTTTCAAGATTTCCACTAGAGACTTTTATTTGCTAGACTAATGAATGAGGTTTTGGGATTGAGTGTTCTCTCACAAAACTCACTTAAAGTCTCTCTCAAGATCATTTAAGCTATGTCTACATTTATTAGAATGGTCCTCTCAGCATCAACTAACTAAACTAAACTCTTTAAGTAATTGGGGAATTTCATCGAACACCTTATGGGCATAGCAATATCTCTATCTTAAACCACATAAGTTCAATTCTTGTAGACCTCACCTAGCCTTCATCTCTCATTCCATCAACTAGATTTATCAAAACTATCATCAAGGTGATCAAGCTCAACAATAATCAATTACAACAAGCCATTAAATCAATTCCAAGGGCAATCATCAAATATAGAATATAAATCACAATACCTATTAAGAAAAACTTCCGATATAAAACACAATACTCATTCATTATCATATCAAATATTCATCAATAGTCTACATCTCTAAGCCATAACAATAAATCTAATCTACCATAATTAACATAAATGAAAAGCAATAATATAAATTAACATTAAACATGATAACCAAGCTAAAAGGGTGAAGATATAGAGGAATGATGGAAGCTAATGACTCCTCTTCAATGTCACTTTGAGAGAAAATGCCAAAATCTTCAAGCTCTTCCTTTATTCTTCAATCCCTAATTGAAATCATAAAAGAGAATGTTTTTGATGATGTAGAGAATGTCTAGGGAATCCCCTAAATGGGAAAATAAGAGGAGTATTTATTGCCCTATACATGTACCAAAACCCTCTATAAAATTGTGCCAAAAGTTCCCCTTGCATGTGTCTTGGTCCCCACAAATTTGGCCTCTTTCATCATTCTGTCTCTTCAGCTCCAACATGTCACGACCGTGACAATTTTTTGTCTACCAAAGTACGAATGTCCTCCCTTGTCACAGCCATGAGAGTTGCCATGACATGGTCACACCCGTGAGAGTTTGATTGTTACGGCCGTGAGAAATTTTTCCTCAATTTCCTCATTTTGTTTCATTTGTCATGGGTGTAACACTCCTTTTCACCTTGGTTCCATCATTTTCTGCATGGTTTCTTGAGTTTGCTCGGGTGTTTCAACTTCATATCACTTTTGTACATTTTTCCACTCATTTTCTTCAATTTATATCATCCTCCAAACATCACAAACACTATATAAATTTCACCATAAAAGCATGATTTATAGGACGAAGATAACCACATTCTTGCTCGATTAATCATGTAAATTTAGGATACATCAAGTATAGATAGACCCTAATGCAAAACACATTTTTCAGTATTTTCCTTAGCTAACTGGAGTAACACCTCATCTAACTTGAGTTAGATTTGTACCAAGGGTGGTTCCGAAAGCATGGCTTACTCTAGTTAGCCAAGCCTTATCAAACTCGAGTAACCAAGATGGTTAACTCAAGCTATCTAAGTGCTAGGTAACTCGAGTAATTCAAATGTCTTACTCGAGTTTTCCAAACTCTGTATCACTCGAGTAACTCTCATTGTTTACTTGAGTAACACATACTCTTCTCCCGAACAAACATGAAATTACTCAAAGGACCAACCAGAATCGAATGAGATGCTACATAAGATCTTATCGGAACCCAGCGAAGTGTTACACAATGTTTACAACCAATTTGTCACAAAATTGTTTCCAACTAAAAATTAGATGCAACTTTGTCCTGGAAAAGATCAAGAATTCCAATCATGTTGCAATGAAACTTAACGTAGCAACATTTGTGATGAATGCTGATTCCGTTGTAATTTTTTTTGAGCAAATGTATTAGCGTCAAATTTTTTTCCTCACTCAATTCCGTCAAATCTTTTCTCGCAAAGTTTGTTGCAAAATTGTGGCGGGAACTTTCCTACCGTATTTTGCGACGAGATCATTCGTCACAAAAGCAACTTCGTTGAAATATGGTCAAATGGTTTCTGTTGACTACTCTTGCGACGCCCTACGACAAATTTGTCGCAAGGTAGCAACAAAACTTTTTTAGTCGCAATTGTTGCATTTTCTTGTACTGTTAGTTCATTTTTTGTTTTTTTTTTTGTGTTATACCTTCGGTTGTGTAATTGAATTAAAATCATCGAAATAACTGATCAAACAAAATTTATATATAATTAAAATCAATTTAAGCTACCAGAACTTCTATTCATGCCAATTTATCTTGTTCCATGTCTCATTCAATACGAGTAGTATCACTTGTAACCTTTAGCAATTTATCCTAGATTGCAGAAGAACGACATAACGTCTAAATTCAGTTTCTGCAAGTGCGCATATTGCTGCATTTGTTTTTCATGTATTGAGATTATGTTGCGCTCTTGTGAGACAGAAATAACTAAGATGTTCAATATTGTAGAAAATGAACAATGGTGCATGAAACAATTACAACCCTTTTAAACTTCAGGTCATACAATTCAGACTTTTCAATTTCCCCACATTATTTTTTTATTGCTTTTTGATAAGTCATTTTTTTTAAATTGTTCTCACGATACTGAAATTGACTTCAATACTAATGAGTTACAAACCCACTCGTATCTTTCTTTATTGCTTAATTGACTACCATTTGGGAGACATTTCACTCGAAACAACTAGGAGGTAGTCGTGGTGAGACATGAACTGAAAGTGGCTCAAGTTTGATGTGTGTAAGTCCAGGACTCTGAGCCATGTCAACTGTTCCATTAGGAGTTGAGAGTTCAAATGCATGAACCAAACTTGCCAATGCCAAACAAACCAGTTGAACGCTAAAAGACATTGCAGGGCATGCTCTTCTTCCTGCTCCAAATGGGGTTAACTCAGGATTCAGACCTCGAACATCAACATTCTTATGACTTGTCAGAAACCTCTCTGGCTTGAATTCCATCGGATCTTTCCAAACATTAGGGTCTGTAAGGATCTTCTTAAGGTTTTGTAACAGCCAAGTCCCCTTTGGGACAAAGTAGCCACCTACCATACAGTCTTCGGAGAAGCAGCGCGGTGCCGGGATTGATGCAGGTGGGTATAGCCGCAATGCTTCTTTCACTACGGCTTGCATGTATACAAGCTTGGTAATATCTGTGAGCTTCACCATTCTATCTTTACCAACGT
Source organism: Flueggea neowawraea (assembly GCA_948243855.1). NCBI lineage: Eukaryota > Viridiplantae > Streptophyta > Magnoliopsida > Malpighiales > Phyllanthaceae > Flueggea > Flueggea neowawraea. The sequence continues at coordinate 17,775 of CAODLS011588335.1, forward strand.
TCTTGTCCACCTCTTCTTGAGCCTTTTTTAGCTCATGTTTGTTCTTTAGCAATAGTGTTAATGCCCATATCAGGCTAACTGATGTGGTCTCTGCTCCTCCTGCCACCATAATCTGCAGAGGTGGAGCCAGAAAATTAATTCTAATAAATACAAAAAACTTAACCTAATGAAAGAGACCGATATGGTCTAAATTTTATATATATCCTCCAAATTCCGTCACGCTTCTTTTAAAAGAAAACATCTATAATTTTTAATTCAAACATATTGTAATATGATTAAAAAGTAATTATTCTTTATTAATGCCAAAAAAGAATTTAATTGTCCACTCTATAATTGATTTGACTAACATAAAAACAATTGCGAACAACAAATAATATATTAAATAATTAAAGATATGAAAACTAATAGGAAACATAAAATATATAGTAAAATATATAGTAGCACCGGCGGAGGCACATAAGGACAAGGGGGTGCGCAAGCCACCGCTTGCAAACCCCAGTCCCCTGATCTCCTCCTGCCCCTAATTTCTATTTTGCATTCCTAGACTTTTTTTATACTTATTTTTTATTTTGGCTTGTAATATAATTTTTAAAACTAATATAATTTAAATTTCGAAGTTCGTATGAATCACATGATTAGGCCCTCCTCCTAAATTCTTTTGGCTCCGTTACTGCATAGTAGTATGAATCTTTTATTGTAGGATATATATTGTAGGTTGTCTTGGCCCCGTCAAAGAAACTGAATGCCAGAAATGATAGAAAACGAGTGGAAACCAACACAAAGCGCATGTTAGTTTTCATATCTTTAATTATTTAATATATAACAAGCTGCATGTTAGTAAATTGGCTTAACGTTAATATAAACGAATTTATATCAATTCAAATCACACATGTATTTCTTTATTAATATATTGCTGTTAGTTACCAATAAATTTATCGTTTCTGGTACTATGAGCAGAAGAGTCAAATGTCAACCAAAATATATTGCTAATAATTTCATACTACAAAGAATTAATCTTAACAAGGACGTGGCCTTGTTGATTGTGTCCGCATCATAGCCTGCAATGCTTTGGCCGTTGAGAGCAGATTTCATGATGTCCATGAAGTCTTTCTCTCCTTTAGGCTCTCCTGATTCCCACTTGCGCTTATGCTCTTGTAACCATTCTTCAACAATGTCGTCAAGTTCTTTCGCAGTTCTCTTCATTGCCTTCTCGAGACCGCCAAAATCAAGCCATCCTAGAGACGGAACCGCGTCTCTCAGAGTAAGCGTCCCCCAGCAACGAAACTGTTGGCTTATTACCCTGTGGCACCGTCTTCCGTCGTTGTCGTCGCCACCTTCTCCATTATTAAAGTATTTCTTCCCCAAAACCATCCTAAGTATAACGTTCAGATTCAGTTCTACAAACCATTGCTTGAAATCAACTTCAAATGCATTCTTTGCCGAGTTTTTGTATAGCATTTTTATAAAGCTTTCTACTTCTTCAACCATAATATGGTTGTGTAGCTCCAAGGCTCGGTTAGAGAGTAGTTCCGATACTGACCGTGGTCAGGGGTGAAAGGAAACATGGCATAGTTATAGGCCACGTGCTTGGCTGCCACTAACGAGGGGCGGGAGGAAACGATCAAGTGGCTGTCGTTGAATATTTCCATAGCTACCTCCGGACCACTCACCACCACTACCTGGTGAATGCCTAGCCGGAGGGTGAATATCGAACCGAACTTGTCGGCCATGGCTCCAAGCGGGATGTAGGGATGGGAGGAGCGTGTCATAAAAGGAAAATGACCAACAATAGGTCATGCTCCTGGTATTTTAGGTGGTAGTTGTTTGTGTTTGTTAGAAGGTTTGTGCTTGTTTGCAAGATAGTATGAGAGGAGAAGAAGTAGGGTAAAGATACCAGCCATTGCTGCATTGGAAAACTGCAGAAGGAACTCCATTCTAGTTTAGTTTGTGAAGAATGTTGATGAGAAAGATGTAGAACATGACTACGTATTTATATAGTCAGATTATTGAGTCACATGAAACAAAATAAATTGTTAATGTGTTTATCTTGGCACAATGATCTCTGTGAGATCAGTCTAATTTGGCACTTATTGGAAGTCTATAATATAATATAGTTCATCAATTTACACAATAGACTATTTCAGAAGTGAGATATTATTAAATTTTACACGAGATTTTTTATTGCAGAGCCCAGTGGCCGTTATGGTAAAGTTTTGTATGTTAGCTGTTATATCTATCTACTTATACTATATTAAAAACTACGGATGTTGAAAAAAATAGTCAAATATATCCTTAACTAAAAATCTAAATCACTCTTTTATTTTATTACTAATATATCCTTAGCTATAGATCTAAATTACTCTTTTATTGTATTACTACTAAATATATATAATTTAGAGTTTTCTATTGTTTGATAGGTAGTTGATTTAGAGTTTAATGCTAATTGAAGTCAAATATACCTTTAACTAAATGTATAAATTACTTTTTTATTGTATTACTACTATTAAACATACATGATTTAGAGTTTTCTATTTTTTGACAGGTAATTGATTTAGAGTTTAATGTTAGTTGAACTACGCTCCTAATTTTAAGTACGATCATGCCAGAATTTATCAAAAGAAAAAAAGAGTACGGCCACGCCAATGTAGCAGTATAAACATTTGTGGTAGCAGTTTATGATCACAATTGGTATTTTATTAGTAACTTTTTTTTCTTCACAAAATCAGTGTTGATTTATTAATCGACAAAAACCCACTGATTGTTTACATATAACCATTTTTTGTAACTTTACATCCAAACACAACAAAAAGGCGCAAACAAAAGATAAAAAAAATATTGAGACATCATTTATAGTATTTTTTTAAAATATTTATTTCTGTCTTATTTGTTTCTAAATAGTAATTTTCTTATATATATGCATTGCAAGGAAATATTCAATTCATTAAATAAAAAAAATTAGAAAAGTCTTTTACTTCAACATGTACATGTATATGTAAATGTGAAAAATCATGAATACAATTTTATTTAAAATAATAAAGTCTCCATTATAAATATTTTTTAAATTTTAATTTAATTAATTGAATGAATACAAATTTTACATTTATGATAAAACTTTACATATATAATAAAAGGTTCCACTATAAATACAACTTATTTTTTCATGTATTATTTTTTTTCTAAATAGCAATTTACCATGTAGTGTGTATCAAAAACAAAAAGCATATTTATACTAACCAAACAATAGAAATTAGAAAATATTAAATAATTAATTTTAATTTACTCATATAATACAAACCTACTTTTTTTATAATTTATTTTATTTACTCT
>CAODLS011588476.1:0-16854 GCA_948243855.1 Flueggea neowawraea
ACAGTCCATTGAACCTAAATCTAGCCTCGGTTTGCATCAAAAACCTCAAAATCATACCGAACCAAAATACCCATTTTCGGACCAAACTTAACCCATTAAGATTCAACCATCAATTCTTCATTTTTAAGCTAGATTCATGAATTTTCAACCTCAATATATCATTATCCAACAAAAACCAACTCAAATCCATCCAAAAATCACAGAAATTCGAACCAAAAATCAATTTTTTGTCCAAAACTGAAATCCACCCGAAACTAGTCGGTTTAACCATGAAACCAAGCAAAAATAAGAGAGAGAAAGAGAAAATCACCTTGGCTTGGTGTGGGAATGGAAGAGGAACGAAGGAGAGAGAGAGCACGGAGAGAGAGTCATTTTCTGGTTCAAAAAAAGAAGAGAGAGAGAGTTACTGTAGCGTTCTGGGTTTTAAAGAAGAGAAGGGAGTCAAACCGAACCCTCTGACCAGTCTAAACCGAACCAGCTAACCAACCCGACAGTCAAAACCGAACCAATTCAAAATCAAACTTAACCAAACCAATCTATAAAAAGAACTCAATCAACCCACTAATGGATTTGCATCCATCTTCAAAACCCAAACCATTTCACAAAAATAAACCAAACCAACTTAGTATAAATCAACCCAACCGGTTAAATCAGTTGACCAAACCGATAAACCAAACCAGTAAATAACCCAACCGAAAATCACCCCTCTTTTCTTTCTTTCTTTTTTTTCCATATTTTTCTTTTACAATTCTCAACAATTTTTCAATTAATAAATCACTTTCAATCACCAAAAATAAAATTTCAAAATTTTACCCAAATTTATTTATAATAATTATCCAAAAATAATTATTCCAAAAATAATTATCCAAAAATAATTATTCCCAAAACTAATTATCCACTAATAATTATTCAAAATAATTACTCCAAATATAATTATTTAAAAATAATTATAAAAATTATTCGGGGTATTACAACATTACTGCCACATCAACTTTATATTAAATCCTCTTTCATTAGACTCTTTCATTCCAATAGTTTGGACTATCATTAGACTTTCGTATGATACTCATTATCACTTTACTTTTCATTCAATTTTCTTTTACAATATATACTACATAAAATACATTTTCCACAAAAATAATTAACTCTTTTTAATTAGTGAAAAATGACACATTTTTAAAAAATAAATTAGATAAATAATAAAATAACGTAAAAAGTAAAATTACATGCAAAAAATTAAATAACATTAGAAAAAATAAATTAACATTAAATATTTATAATAAAATAATTAAATTTAAATAATTTTGTATAAACTTTTTATCTACAATTATAATAAAATATTTTATTAAATGTATATTATGAAAATATAAAAAATAAATTAAACTTACAAAATTAGAATAAAATGTAAAAAAATAGAAAAAGAAAATAAAAAAATGGTGTTGAACAGTTCAAGCAGCCTTGAACTGTTCAACACAAATAAAAAATCATTGGATCCCCACAACGGGAGTCCAATGCCATAGAACCTTCAATGCAAATGCCTTTACTCCATTTTTTTATTTAATTTTTTTATAATATATATTATATCAATTTTTTTTCAAAAAAATAATATAATATTTTTAATTAGTAGAAAATGATACATTTTAAAAAAAATAAATTAAAAAAATAATAAAATAACATATAAAGTAAAATTACATTAAAAATTATAATTACATTAGCAAAATAAAGTAACATTGAAAAATAACATTTAAAAATTAAAATTACATTAGAAAAATAAATTAACATTAAAAAATTATTGATACCAGAACTAACATCTAAATTTTCAAAATTATTTAGGATATTTGGGTGAGGATAAGGAAATAAAAAAATTTGAAATTGTGGTGTGATAGAAAAATACGTGAAATTTGGGAAAAATTGGTATTATGCTATTTGAGAATTTTGCATGTTTGATGAAAAAAATTAGTATGGTGGGATTTGAGAATTTTGTGAGTTTGATAAGTTGTTTGAATTGAATTTTTTGAAAAAATGAATTTGGAGAATTAGGACTCATTTTTTGGTAATAGAGATTTGGAAGTGAATTGAGTTGTCTAAGAAATTGAAAAAGAAATTTGATTATGAAATGTAAAAAAAAAAATCAAACTTTCACCTGTTTATAGAGTTAATAAGTAAAAAAAATTACCATTGAAAATCAAAAAAAGAAAAAAAAAAATTGGTTGTTTGACCGTTGATAGCAACAGTAAAAAATGACCATTGCTATCAACAGTCAAATGCCATAAAGTAAAAAAAATAAAATAAAATAAAATAACATATTACTCTTCAGCGTGTCTTGGACGATTCAAAGAATTTTGGACCGTCCAAGGACAACCTCTTACCTCCAATGAAGGACTAATGAGTGGGGACCTATGATTCACTGTTAATCTCTCATTGAAGTTATTCTTCTGTTAATTAAATTTATTTGATAATTAGTATGTTTATTATAAATAAATTATATATCTAAATATTAGAGGTTCAATTTTCAAATAAGACACTTATTATAAAGATAAAAATCATTAATATTAATATTTTAATTTTTGATGTGATCGCTTACTCTTTTTTAACAAAAAAAAAAATCTAGACGGAGCAGCATCAACCTTTTCTTTCCCGGGACGGACGAGCATCAACTTGTTGGTATAATTTGTAATTAATATTACATATTTTGTTGCTTCTGAATATATACGCAATTTTACAGAAAAAAAGAATGTATACGTAATTTTATTATGATAATTTAATAATATTTTGGTCTCTATTATTAAGCTTATCTTTCTGGATTGAGCCAATTCATATTGGTTGTCCACCGGTCTTTTATGCGTGATTTGGGCTATATTTGTCTTTTTCTGCTTTACAATATTCTTAATGTTTGTATGTCGATATTTAATAATAAAATGTTGTCCATATCAACCCAATATTTTATGAATTATTAAAAAAAAAATACTAGCGAAACACTTAACCCAAACAAATTGATTCAAGTAAATTTATGTGAGCCTACTAATAGATTTGTAATCAACTCGTACTGACGTATTCTATAGTACTAAATTAATATATATATAATAGCTGATGAGTTTTTTAAATTTGTGATAAGTAACTATTTAATTGATTGATAAATGATATGGTATATGTTATTTTATAATGTCTTTAAAGAAAATGGTTACTTCAATAATATATATATAATGTTTAGAAAATTTTTCAAGGTTTCGAAGAGTAACGTTTTAACTGATTGATATGTGACAATTTTTTTAAATATCTCTCTTTTTCTTTTTGCAATATAATATAAAAAATTCTAAAATTAATAATTACATAACAAAAATAAATAAATCAATATATATAATAGCTAAGGAGTTTTTTCAAATTTGTGACAAGTGACTTCTTAATTGATTGACAAGTGACATGGTGTATGTTATTTTATAATATCTTTAAAGAAAATGACTACTTCAATATATATATATATATATATAATTTTTAGAAATTTTTCCAACGTTTCGATGAGTAACGTTTTAACTTATTGATATGCGACAACTTTTTAAATATCTCTCTCTTTTCCTTTTTGTAATATAATATAAAAAAATTTCTAAAATTAACAATTACATGACAAAAATAAATTAATATTTTTATCAATATATACATTTAAATCAATATATATTATTCCACATATAAATATAGTTATATAAATTTAACGCTATGATAAAAAATTAGTTCGTAAATTTGATATATAAATTTGTAGTTAGAAAATGATTTAGAATGGACTAACGAAATGTCAATATATTAGACTTTTTAAAAATAAAGAATCAGATATCAAATTAATAGTGATTTAATACTTTCGATCAAATTATGATGGTATTAGTTATATTGGTTTAGTTCAATGCACGTATATGCATTCACTTGATTAATATTATAATATAATAAATTAAAATCTTTTATTTTAATGAATTTATATACTTCTCGGAGAAAAAATATATTTAATTTATAAAAAAATTATGAATAAAATTATAAAATTTCATAATAATTTTAAATATTTAATAGTTATAATTTCTCTTGGTTTGTTAATATTTTAATTTTTCTCATTGAAGTAATAATTTTAAAAATATTTTTGAAACAAAAAACATATTATTTATTAATTCAAATAAAAATATTGTAATTTATTGTGTATAGTACAAGTATTACGTTAATAGTACTAAATAGTCGTTGATTTGATTTAAAAAAAAAATCATGCGAGCATCACTTACCGTCAAACTGGAAGTCAATAAAGATGTTGCAACTCATTACACAATGTTTTGTTTTGTGCGTACCTACCAGACAAGACAAAATAATGTGCTAAATTAGCATGAGAGCATTTCTACTTGTCATGATCAATTAGAATATCTATCACATCCGCCCTTACCTTCACACATCCACCCACGAAAACTTGAGTTAGAGTCGGACCAAAAATGCCATCAACCATAATATACGAAATTAAATTATTGTGGGAGACCTAGAGGGACCAAAAATGGGGAAAGTGAGAGGTGGAGAAGTAATAAAAGCAGAGGACCTCAAAATTTAAAGCCACACGAGACGTCTCATTGGGCACTCTATTAGGTACGACCATCGTGAGATATTTGATATTTCGCTCTCAGTTGAGGTTGCTTAAGATTCTGGAATTGGAGGATCTTAGATTGAGCATGAATAGAGCCCCAACAATATGTTGGTTTGTTGGTAACCATGTTCTGTCTCTTGTTACTTCAGCCAGCATGGCTAAAGTATTTAGTTGGGAATGTCAATACGGTGGGTTTGGTTTGGGGTACCACTTCCTCATCAAACTTAATTTATGAAATAAACCTACTGACTCAAATTTATACCCAATTGAATGGAAAAATTATACTGAAATTCAGTTAAGAGATGTCTATGGAAGACAATAATATCCAAAAACCAATGGACTTGTAAAGGTTTGATCCTGTTTATGGAATACAGTTATTAATTCATGATTTGGTATGTATAGAGTGAAAATTTCATTTTAAATTCTACGAGAATTTTTATGAAAGCGTTTTGTTTGTTTCTCTTTGATGGAAATTTTATTTTCTCAGAATGTATCCTAATTTTTTACCTAATTTCTTTTCTAATGATCGATTCAACTTTTGATAAAAAAGATATAAAGTCATCTTCAACACTAAGAGATCGTGAGTGTGATTTTCGGTGAAAACAAAACAAAATGACTTATCAAAAAGAAAAAAACAATATTTAATCTCTTTCTTCAAAACATCAACTAGAGTAATATGTTTGAATAATGAATGTATAGTTGTTTCAATAATTCGTCAATAAATATGTTGCTTTATACTTTCAGTATATATTTTCTACTACATATATCCAAATATCTAATCCATCTTTTACAATTAAATTCAAAATATGAGCAACAAAACATAGCACATGCAACATAAAACCATATTGCGACGATTAGCATTCTTTATGGGTTAATATAATTCTAACTAATTTTCTTAATTTATTTACAAAAGCAAAATAAACTATAGATTTTTTTGTCAATAATAAACAACAATAGCTTGAAGACGAAAGAAGTATCTCAATTAAGACGGCTACGTGGCGAAGTTATCCGGCAACCTGCTTGTTCAAGTATCAACATTTAACATCAATTAACTGATTTCAATGCATTGTGACCTAAATTTAGACCATGTGGTTTGCTGTGATTAGGGTAGAAGGTAGAGAAAGCTAGTTTAAAAAATTAGGGCGAACATGGGTTTCTCTCTTTTTTAAATTTTGTTCAATCTCGATTATGTCAGCAACCACCATAATGAAATCCATTCAAACAAATTGGGCAGTGTTTCACAAAATATCAATCACCATGCTGTGGAATTTCTGTTGACATTGATCAATGTTCTTGGTTGGATAATTTAAGATAGTGTGAACATACTTTTGCCACACTGTTTATAGCACGTAACATTTTTTAATAAAATAATATTTTTCACTTATACCTTAATTATTTATTTTTTTCTAATGAAAATATATATGACGCCCATATTTCAATTTTTTTTCAAGTATACCACTATTTACATTTGATTTTATTATTAATCATTCAGTATCGAAATATTTTTTGAGGTATGATCTTGTGGCTAACAAGAAGTAAAATTCTTCTCGAGCTTTTACAAGAAGTAACTAGACTTGTTCGAGGGGAAATTTTGACGTGGTTTTAAAGTTGAAGATTTGTGGAAAAGAGTGAGAATTAGTTTCAAATGAATTCAATTTAGTGGGTAGATTTGAAATTTAACCATGTTTGACCATAATATTGTCATCTCATACTAGTGATAAGAAGATATTAATGGATTCGAGGCTGGATTTTTTGAATAATTAAAATACTATACTTTACTCTTAAGCAACTCAACGAAGACAAATGAATATGGCTTTATAGGCGGAAATGCAATTGCAGGTCTTCAATGTGCGTTTTTTATACGGTATTTCCTTAATTTTGAACCTTTAGTGTTAAGTCCTTCAAGCGACTATGTGTTAGCAAAACTGTTTTTTTCATTCACGGCAAACAAACAAAACACTGACCCTCGCCGAAATTTGAGAGACAGTGCTACGTGGGAAGTGATCATGAAGGAATTAGTGACGAAAAAGTTAGTTGTTTGTTATTTTTGTGCACTAAGATCAACTAGCAAGAAGTATTTTTGAGAGTTCAGAACATTTACAAAGTCGTAAGTTTAAATATTAGAATGTAAAATTTCTTTCAAAAAACTTCAATATCTCCCAAAGCAAACAAAGATTAATCATAGAGATATAGAACTAAAGTGGTCTGGCACTATTTTTGAGAAAACATGAGTGAGTTCATAATTGCCAAAAAGTCCGAGTCATTATTTTTAAAGATCAGTACAATAAAAACATAAATCTAAATAGTGCAACCAATCTAGAATCTATGAGATATTTTTTAACGAAACGTTATAATTCTAATTCTATTACGACCTTCCCTTTTTGAATGACCTCGAATTCGGGACATGTTATTTTTCTTTATAACATAGTTGTATAAGATATTTTTCTTTTCTACCGCATTGACATTAAGAGATAAGAAGCAAATTTAAGTGCGTAAAATTTCTAATAAGATTGTTACAGCTGTGATGATAAGGAATAAGGATTTGTCGTGTGTTAGTTACTAGTTGGAGTCAAAGTTTGAAAGAAGAAAAATAAAAATAGACAAAGTGAGGTAAGACAATGAGATCAAGATTAGACATTAATTTATGCGATATATAATGAAGAGGAAGACCGTGTTTGGAAAGAAAATGACCCGTAAAGTTACGCTTTTTTCATTAAACTCTTATTTTGACTCCACTCTGTTTTGTCAATCAGCAACGTGTGAATTCTTCTTGTTGCATATAATCATGCCAACTTAGGGAGTGATGGGTCTGTAGTATAAGTAAGTAAGTAACTACATATTGGTTTTTGTATCCTTTTCAATGTAGTGATTTAACTTCATCCTTTGATAAAATATCCACAATCTGTTAGCTAACCGCTTATTTTATTTCTAAATTTAGCACTAATTTTAGTTTTTTTTTTGAAAATGAGGAGAGGAGTAACCAGACGTAACTAATTCTCATTGGGTATCACCATACAGACCTACCTCTACTATTCAATGTTTGAAGACTCATAGCTAAGTTAGGCGTGAGTTGAGTATCGTTACCATAGCTTCACCATCAGGGCAAAGTTGGCAGGTATCCAACTAGGCACACCCAAATTTGTCCTTACATTGAAGCAAAATTGCCTCTTAAGAATGTCCCCTCTTAGGCTCGAACCCAAATCTAGCGAAAACTCGACTACCACAAGCCGTGGTACTAAACTTTAGTGTTTATCTGCTATGGCTATAAAACTTTAATTTAATGTCCAATATAGTTATTGGAAAATAATGTCACATAAAGTTCCTTTTAAAATAAATGTTTAACCAATTGGATAAACTATATTGAAATAAAATAAAAATCGAGAACGCACATTACGAAAATTAAAGTCTAATCATCGTATAAAAAGATCACTTAAAATTGAGTGACCATTTCTTCCGTATATGCCTACATGGAGAAGTGAGTGTAGACTTGTATTCGGTTGCTGAACCGCTAGTTTCGGTTTAGGAATCGAAGATTCAGGGTTTCTGAAAAGAGGAACCAGAACCAAACTGTGGTTCCCAAGGTTTGGTCATGTTCCGAGCTAGTTCTGGGTTGGACTGATTTTGACCGGTTCAACTGCAAGTTCGATTCTTTTTTTTTTTCGAAATTTTTAACCCTCTATTTTATCCCGTCATCTTCATTTTCTAATATTAACAATGAATAATAAGTTTTCAAAATATATTTCAAAAAATCAAATTTATTGTCAACCCTAGGATAAAAAATAAATGCAACAAGATAAATATCGGGAATAAATTTAAAATAATTTAACCATTTCAATTTCATTTGAAGGACAGAATATTGAATTTCTTCAATTTTTCCGCCCTCGTTAAATGCATCAGCTATGCTTAATACTTGTTTTAAAAACTTATGCAATGTGGGTTTATAAACTTGACTAAAAAAATTAGTGGCATCATTAAAACATTGTAAAATTTGTTGTCCCTCTGTTATATTGAAATATTCTCTCTGGTCCCTAGGTTTTCAAAAAACTCCTCTTCGCTCATCGAGATTCACCAAAGCATTCAACCGTTAGTCACTGTCCATTAAATGTAATAGATTTTGACAAAAAGTCTATTTTACCCTTATCCTTTCTCTTTCAATCTTTTCTCCTTCGTCTCTCTCACAATGTTAATCCCTCTCTCACACACATCATCTGTAAAAACTTGGCATCAAACTATGGTTTTATGAACTTGAGATAAAACACGTCATTTGTTTCTTAAATCAAATGATGCTTAATTCTAGTGTTTCAATAATTTGAAATCCACTATCTAGATTTTTATTTACAGTATTCCATCAACAAAACACAAATCTACTTTTGATTCTTTAATTATTTCACGAATACAAAAAGCAAAATGAATTCATTTGTTTTAAACCTTTTTCTCACCCTCTATGTCATGTCTCCCATTCTCGATCTCTCTCTCACCACGATGACCACCACCCCCCACACAAACTCTCTCTCTCTCTCTCTCTCGATTCAGGCCAACTTTTTCTCACCTATAATGACTACCACCCACCCACAAACCTCATTCTCTATTGTTTTGGGCAGGTGAGTCTAGGTTCTCTCTTATTTTTCTTTTAATTTCTGTATTTTTAGTTGATTTATTGTGATTTTAATTCTTTAAATCATATTAGGGATTTTGTTATTTTGACCTGAACCATCTCACAACCATCTCCATTACCATTTCATAATCGGATTAGTGGGAATGAGAGAGGAAAACAAGGGATTTTCAATTGCTCTCTGTTTTTCTTTTTAATTTTTTAATTTTTATTATTTGAATAATTTTAGGGATTTTGTCTGAGTTGATTTCCTGTTTATATTGATTGAGCAATTTTCCTATATTTGTAAGAGGATCAAGAATTGTTTCTATATATTGACCAATTTTCCTGTATTTGTTTCTATAGATTGAGTTAGGGTTCCGAGAGGTGGGCCAAGTACGAGGGTTTATTCGGAGGCGATGTTGGCGGTGCTGGATGCCTTTGTTTAATTTTGAGGGATTGATACGTACGGAGAGAGAGAGAGAGTGGTGAAAGGAGTTGGAAAGAGAGACATAGAGACGTGCAAGGGTAATTTTATCATTAAAATTTAATCTAATTCAAATTTCACACCACATCAGCAAAACAAACGGAATTTTTAATATTGGACGAACGGTTGAACGCTTTGGTGAACCTCAGGGAGGAGAAAAGAGTTTTTTTTTTTAAGATCTAGGGACCAGAGATAATATTTCAATATAATAGAGGGACGACATAGGATTTAATCCTTAAACTATGAAAGGGTAACTTTGTCATTAAAATTTATTTTATTTTAAATTCTATGCCACATCAGCAAAAGTGACGAAATTTTTAACGTTGAATGAACGGCTGAACATTTTCGAGAACCTCAAGGAGGGAAAAGAAGCTTTTTCAAAACCAAGGGACCGGAGAAAAGATTTCAATATAACAAAGGGACGACAAAGGATTTAACCCTAATTTTTTCACAAATATTTCAAGTAGTATGTAAAAGATTACTACTTGGAATATATTAAAAGACAAAAGAACATAATAAATTTTTATAATCAATAGATTGAGAAAGTAATTTGAAAGTCAAGTTCAAACGAGTACAAACATCTTTTGTAAAACGTTTTGGTTGTTTACCATTTTGAATACAAAAATCCGTCAACTCTCGTTGGGTCCTAGGATGAACCCACGTATAAGAAAAAATATCTTTAATTGGTTGAATATAAATATTCGTTGCATGTAAGCCATCTTGAACACATAAATTTAAAATATGACAAATACATCGTATATGAAAAAATCGTCCACCAAAATTCGGTTAACAAATATTTTTTAAATCGTTAAAACAATCATTATTAGTCGATGCATTATCAAATAAAATTGAAAAAATTCTATTAACCTACCTATATTCTTCTAAATGTTATGAATTAATCTACAAATATTTAATGCGGAATGAGATTCATCAAAACATTTATATGCTAATTTTTTTTTTTGCAAAATAAAGTTCTCATCAATCTAATGACATGCAATGCCCATATATGAATGTGTCAAAGTATGATCACTTCAAATATCGGAACAAATAGAAACATGTATATCATTTGATTGAAAATAATTTATTAATTCCTTTTTTTTGTTTTTATACAATTTAAGCAATTTTTTTTAACCGAATGTCTGATGATTAGGTTATAAGCCGGTTGACAATGTTCTTTAACCCATTTATTAAATCTCAAATTTTCAGTAAAACTAAATGATAAATGATCAACAGTAACCATTTCGGCAAAATCCATACTAGATTCATTATGATTATAACGAAATAAACTAAGTTGAGAGGAAGAAAAAATAAATCCAGTTAGTTGTGTTTGTCCTCTCGTCAGTCCCACTTTTTCCGGATGTTTGTTTATTATAGATCGTTGAAATGTTCCATAGTCCTCTCCATGTTTGAACGAGTACTCATGCGGACAATAATTATAAAAAATTTTAAATTTTTTATCACCACTACGAATTTTCTTAAAATGAATTCTAAAAATATCGAAACTAAGAACTCTTCCTTCTGCTCCCCTTCATCTACTTGGGTGAGAATTGATTGAGTTTGACTTTCTTGGGTTCTAATATTTTTAATTTCAACTTTTTCAAAATTTTATTTTCACCAAAATTTTTCATTACTCCAAAATAAATATACAAATATTAATTAAATGTAATAAAATATCAAAATAACTAAATTAAACTATAGTAAAAAAATAAAAAAAATTGAAAAATATAGTTGTAAAAAATAACTTTGAGAAATATAGAAAACATAATTGTAATAATAAAATATATAAATAATTAATAAGAGCATTTTAGAACAAAATAAAATTTTGAGAGAGTGGAAGTGTAGAAGAGATTGAGAGAGAAGAAGTGGTATAAAATTGGTAAGAATGAGGTGTGAATATTTATAGAGTTGAAAAAAATAAATAAAAAAGGAATATGACCGTTGGAACTGTCGTTTCAATGGTCCAATGGTGGTTCGAACTGTCAGTTCAAACCAATTCCGAACTTGTTGTTCAATGGTTTCTAGAGGAGTTGAACTTGAATCTAAACCACAACTCTCCAATTTTAGTTGACCTATTCTGGTTTTAATTTTGAGCGGTCCGATTTTAGTTCAATTTATCGATTTCAGTTTGATTTTTAAACCTGCAGGGAGTGTTTTAACTTTGACTAAGCCACACGCAGACCACGGAAAGAAAAGAAAGTAACAAAACAATATGCACAATTAATTAGGATAAACCCCACCACCAACACACTTTACTTTCTAAATTCCCGTCCTTTCTAGAGTTGGCATGTGTAATACTACGTCGTCATTATTATAACCAAACATGATAATCTCTTTATTAGGCATGCCGCCTTGGTTTTTTTACAATTCAGGCACGCTGCAACTTCGCTCTCTTTCACGCATTCAATTGTTTTGAGCAGGGCAAAAGTAATTTTAAGTGGTACCTTTCTGCTTTTGGGTCATCCGTTAGCAGGACAACAATTATTTTTTACATTATTGATATGGAATCAACTCTACACATATATTAAGAGTCCATTCACTGATTATGGTCCATCAGCCTAAACATATATAGTGTAACACTCGTATTATTATAATACATATTCGTATGATTTATGATATATAAAAATATTTACATACATACATAAGAATTTACAGTAAAACATTCATAGATAGAATTACTAAAAATAGTCAACATAAAAGATGCATTATATATTATAAGCCAAATTTGATAGACAAGATGCGTCATTGTATGTACAAGTCTAGAAATCAGCTCAAAAGCTAACTTACTAGTACTTAGAAAAAATTTTGTACTTGTATAAGTCCCAACTCAATGAGTAACCCAACACCTATCAAACATTATATAAATGTACAATATATACAAATAATCCAATAAATAACAAATTATCCAGATACAATAACTATTCAATGCAATTCCATTTAATTCGGTAATGACCCAACATGTCAAGTATTGACCGAGTTTTTAATACAACAGATTTTAAAGATCTTTCTAATAACAATAGAAGAGATCTTCTGGTCTAACTGACATCCGATAGAATTAATTTGATGGTCTGATTAAATAAATCAAATAAGTTATTAGTCAACTCAATATGGTAAAATGGAATTTAGAAGTGGTTCTTATAAGTTGTAGCATGCATAGCAATTAGTTTTATGTACATTCTCATATAATCAGTATTTCTAATAAAATTGCGATATGTCTTCCTGAATCATCTCTGGAATCCCCCCTTTGATCTTGTGTTCGTCACTATAGGACTGGCCTCAAATTCCTTGGTCGATATGGAAATTGGGAGATATTCATCAATTATTTTTCCTCATTTATTTCTTTACTTCAACAAAAAAAAAGCCAAATTCTAATTTTCAGTAATTTATTTTATATAGTTTTGGTTTTAGCTCTTAACGCTCAATTTTAAATTCATAAATTTTAGACCTTTTGTTCTTAACTCTAATCTTTGTTGGGGAGAAGCATTCATGAGCTCAATGTCCAGGAGTTGCTTTGTACAAGTGCTTCATTATAAATACAGCAAAATGTGAGCAAGTGAGAGACACACAAGATCTATTTCGTCTTTGAAGCTTTAACAAATAAATTTCAGATTTTTATTGGCATGTTTGGTGTTTGCATATCGATATTGTATATTTAACAAGTAAATTTTTTGACTTTTTAACATATATAATTTACTGATTTACAATTTACATATATTATCTGCTATCTAATCTATCAAAATCAAATATTACCATTAATAAGAATTCACTAACCTCATAAACAGTAAATTAAAAAGGAGTGCTATAACCAAAATAAGAGTTTGCAAATAAGTAGAAAATTGAATTTCAAATCGCCAAATTCAATATTCATACAACCGACTGTATTTTAATGTTTTTTCACCCTTTCATAAGTTACACGCATCGTTTTATTTTTCCTGAAAAAGAATATGCTAGTTTAAGATTATTGTTTTTTACATTAATTAATTTAAAACATTCTAAAATTGTACTTAAAAATGTTTTTGTAAAGAATTATTGGAGATGGTGGTATAGTGAAACGAGAGGATAGTGGTAGCTCTAGAAGCAATACTATTATGACAAGGAAGAAAAAATAATTGATTAGAGCTAGGAGCTAGGGGTATAGAAACCTCACAATGCACTGACAGTGACAGATATTTATGGGACATCTAGTAAGGTTACTCGTAAATTATGATTTTTGAAGTCGTTCCGCATAACGCATGATCATTATTTTTATTGTTATTTTATTAAAGTCTTTAGTTTATAGCCCTCAATTTTTTAATCCCTAACTCAGAGATTACTTTAAGAGTTTCGCAGAACGCCTACTCAGCTTTTTACTAAACACAATTTTATTTTAATCCGTTTGAATAAATCTGACCGTTTGATCAAAACGATCCAATGGTCAAATTTTTTTTAAAAAAGCATGTGAGTGTCAGGCGCGAGCCAATGGGCTACACGTCTGACACATGTCACTCGTCCTCTCATAAAATGACGGACTACGACATAAAAATATAATAATACGTTTTTATGTCAATAACTAAAATCTTAATACAAAATTCTAGCCGCGATATGAGCAGTCTAACTGATTCAGAAGAGCACCTGCCTTACTATCATGGTCCATCCCTCTGTGCTCTCTTCTATTCACCCCTCACTGTTCCCCATTTTCTCCCTTCTCATCCCTTGTACTCATTTTCTTTATATTGTCCACGCAACTTGCCTTCTAGTCTTTTAAATTCAAGATTAAAGCAAGCTTCGATTCCCCATTTCTTAGATAATTCAAGTACTTTAAGACAATATTTTTCATCATTTATTCATTGTTCCTAGTACTATCAACACTTTAGACCGAAAAAAAAAAGCAATAGTTTTTACCCAATATATGTTGAAAAAAGGGGTTTAAATCTACTGAAAATCACTTTGACTAATGCTTGTTTAGGACACATAGGATTTAGCACATATCAGATAGCAAACTTTTAAATGGTAAAAAAGTAAAATAGAGTAACAATATTAAAAAAAAACTACGAGAAGTAATTTAACTTGTGAGCAAACAAAATTTATAAACCAAATTCTAGATTCAAATCTCATAGACAATAATTATCGCAAAAAAAAAACACTACTATACTAAATGTTATATATTAAAAACATATATGTTGTTGTTGCTAAATAAACCAATAAACCAAAACTATGGTTGCATGTGAGTGATTGATGATATGAGTGGTTTTAGTCCGGGTATAATGCTTCACACAGATCTGAGAAACACCAGAACTGAACCCAACTCCAATGTGAATAAGCTGAGAGCATTAAAAATGGTTGTAATTCTACGGAATATATGTATAAATATATATATATATATATATATATGTGTGTAATAAATATTTTATTAAATGAAGATATTCCTCGTCACGGATATAACGAAAAACTCTTTACTTCTATATCCTCCTCTTCCATTTTTACTTGAAGGTTTCAATCAATCCCACATTGACACCCCCCTCTTTGTTTCTTCCTGCCCTTTAATAATTGAATTCATCCTCACACTTGACTAAATGACTAAGCTGCCCCCTACCCCCCCAAATTTTTCGTCTTGTCACTATCCTACTGTCTTGTGTGCAAGTCACTACTTCCCACCCAAGGCCAACAAAGTTGTATTTTCAGTATTATTGGTGTAATTATTCAAAATATTTACATATAACAATTAATTTGTATGCTAGAGAGTACATCCTCGAGCTTTAGTTTTTTCAAGTCTTGTCTTCACGCTTGAGCTCCTAATATGTTTATGACGACCTCCCTTTACACACTCGCACCCTCATATCCTCATGTTTTCACGTTCTTCAGAGGCATTTGATAAAATTGGAACCATACAGCGAAAATTTGCATGGTCCTTACATAAGGATAACACACAAAAATCAAGAAATTGCCCAAATTTTTACGAATGGGCATATATTTTATTAAAATTAAAGTCAACTTCAATATTAAAAAATTGTGGATTCAATTTTAGTGTAAGCAAATAAAAAGACTTATCAAAACAAGAACCTTAGTTGAAAAAAAAGGGAGGTATATGTATAAATATAGAGAATGAAGGAATATATACCAGGTCCATGGTTTATTGCCATGGCTTGTTGCTACTTTATTTAGATTTCAAAATTTGAATTTTATACTAAATTTAATGAATTTAACTCATGCCACATCAACAAGTAAAAAATCTCTGTATCGTTAGTTTACGATTCGTTTATAATGGTTGGTGATCATTATTATCACTTAATTAAATTTAGTATTAGGAATTTGAAATTATATATTGTTGTTGGATTTCAACGCATCGTCCTCAATTTCGTATCAATTTGTTTGAGGCAAACTGCATTTAACAATTTCTAATCTACATTATAAAAATTGTGTCGCTCCCCTTATTTTTAATTATAGAATCTACTTTTATAATTTATATTTTTAATTATAAAATCTACTTTTATAATTTATAATTTAGTTGCCTCAAACAAAAACCCATAAATCAGAGTCCCTGATACAACAAGAAGTTGTTGATTCCTTACAAATGGACATTTTTTTTTCAAAGTGTGGTATCTTTTAAAACCTAAAAAACAAGAGAGAGCACAGTTGTACCACTAACTAGCAACAACTTCAGAGACTCTCTCTCTCTCTCTTCTGAGCCCTGTTTGAGAGAGACATAAATACAGGAAACCTAAGCAAGAATCGATTCCTTCTCACTCTCTTTCTCTGTCTCCTCTTTTTTTTTTTTAAAGAGAGATGGGTAGCTGTTGGCAGCTCCTCCTTATCCTGCTAATCTGCACATCTCCTTCAACATCAGATCCCAGTGATGTGGCTTGCTTGACCCATTTAGTACAATCCTTCCAAGACCCAGCCAACGCTCTCCAGAACTGGACCAAACCCCATATCGCAAACCCATGTTCTGGTTTCAATTCTTACCTCCCTGGTGTCACCTGCAACAATGGAAGAATCTACAAACTCTCTCTCACTAACAACTCTCTTCAGGGCTCTATCTCTCCTTTCCTCTGTAACTGTACCAACCTTCAAAGTCTGGACCTTTCTTCAAACTCCTTAACCGGACCAATCCCTGCGGATTTGCAATACTTGGTCAATCTTGCTGTTCTAAACCTTTCCTCTAACCGGCTTGAAGGAGAGATCCCACCTCAGCTCGCA
>CAODLS011588576.1:0-30331 GCA_948243855.1 Flueggea neowawraea
TGAGCCTGGGAGTGAGCAGAGCCCATTTCAGGGAATTTTTTGAAGAAAACGATTCCATAATGAGGCTTAACTACTATCCACCCTGCCAAAAACCTGACCTGACACTCGGAACCGGGCCTCATTGTGATCCAACATCTTTAACCATCCTCCATCAAGACCAAGTGGGTGGTCTTCAAGTCTTTGTTGACAATGAATGGCGTTCAATTGGCCCTAATTTCGATGCCTTTGTTGTTAACATTGGCGACACTTTCATGGTAAGACACAAATACTCTGCCTCCACATTGAAACCCATTATTTGAACCAAAAAAAGAAGTTGGGTAGTTAATGATTTGGCTAATTTTTCGATTTTGTAGGCTCTTTCGAATGGGAGATACAAGAGTTGCCTGCACAGAGCAGTAGTGAACAATGAAACACCAAGAAAATCTCTAGCGTTCTTTCTGTGTCCAAAGCACGACAAGATCGTAAGACCACCAAGTGAATTGTTCGACGACAAACACAACCCAAGAGTATATCCGGATTTTACATGGCCCACGTTGCTTGAATTCACACAGAAGAATTATAGAGCAGACATGAAGACACTTGAGATGTTCACAAATTGGCTTCAACAGAGAAGTAGCTGAGAAAATCAAATTAAATGTAATCTTATGTGTCAGAAAACCGACCAGGACATGTTAAATTGGTCTTTTTCTAGACATGAAAGCGACATTGACTGGAGAGCAAAAGTAAATGAAACTAGGAAATTAAAGAAAAGGGATGTGAATTTTCATGGAAAATTTTGGAGTTGTCCCAGAAAAAGAAATGAGAAAAAACCAGTTTGTATGTTCATCTGGGTCGGGGTAAGGTAAACTAGCTTTTTGGTGTGGTGACCACCAACAAAAGGTAACGACAATAGAGATCAAAAGGGGAACCAATAAAAAAAGCTAGATTGTCTAAAATTTTTGTGCTTAATTTTCTTTTATAATATAGGGAAGGTTATGAGTAGCATTAACTCTATTAATAATTTTCATGTGCAGAAATTGTGAAGTTCATGTGTTCTATGTTGTTTAAAGTAAATTCACTAATCATTGGAAGTCATGATGATGACTTGATGACTTTCTTATCATAATTGATTCCAAGTAGGACTTAACTTAAAACTACAACATTATTGTTTGGTAAGGCAATAACGAAGGTTACTTCATTAACTGATTTCCTTTTTTTTCCTTAGATCCGAATCTTTTAAAAATAATACTACTGTTGATTGGTATTCCAAAAGCACATGCGTATCAATTTAAGAGCGGGATTTGATCTTGGTACATAAAAATCTACGAAAATTAATATATATATAAAAGCTGGAGAAATTTATTTAGCTTTTGCCAAGTATTTTCTTATTCTTTTGACGCCTTACTTTTTTCATTTTTCATATGGTCAATTTAGTCTCTTTCTCTCTATTATAAGCGTTCTCCACTTGTCTGATATTTATTTTTCATATAATCAATATAACCTTTTTTTCTCTCTATTGTAACCGACTCCACTTCTTTAAAGAGATTGAAATCATCCTTTCCCCACATTCCCTTCTGCAGCAGAATGAGCACTTTTGCATTCTTTTGTCTTCCCCAATCTCTTTCCCTCACACGCTCCTTCTATCTCTTTGTTCTTCATAGCAAGTATATTTTAGTGGAGACTGTCTTGATGAGCTAGGAAATGTTGTTTGATTTTTGCAACAGCAAAAATATAGTTAATCATTTCCATTTTGCGACGGTAAATGCAAATGTGAGATATGCATTGGCAAAAAATAATTGGAAACCTCACACTTGCTTACATGTAAGGAAAAGAGGGGTTAGGAAAATTATTTATTGATGCGACTTTCATGGCCTTCGGTGTTGATTTTGCAGTTTAAGGGCTTGTTATTCGATATTATTGGCATAAAAGTATAGCACTTTTAATTTTGGGTTTATCAATTGTTTGTATTGCCATTTGGTCTGCTCATAGTGTCCTGGCCGAGAACTTTTTGAATGCTTTTTTTTTTGTCAATTCATGAGATTGACAGCTATCTCATGGCATTGTTATGAAGTTTATTACTATAATTAAAGAGATCAGACTATGAATATTCAAACTAATGATACAAGCATCTGCAGTGAAAGAAATGGCTAGGCTATAATGAATGTTGGCAGAAAGCATGTTCTAATTAATTAAAACCACTGAGATGAAAAAAAAAAACAAAGGTTGTTAGCTTTGGCTAGAATCGAGGAGAAATGCGATGAATGATGCCTCTTAGATTGATGAATACTCATCAACTGGTTTAGCGATGCCTCTTGGATTGATGAATAATTAACAGCTGAAAGTAGTTAATTGGTTTTGTAATCCTCTCCCACAATTAGAGCTGTTACTTTGTACATGATGCTTTTGGGTTGGTTATTGGAAGGTTGAATCTTTCCAGGGGAAAAAACAATAAATTATGACTTATTAATCACTCCATACATACTCCCCCTTTTCACAATATTTACTTTTTAAAATTTTGATACATATATTAAGAAAATAATTAAACTATATTAATTATAGTGATAATTTACTATATTAACTTATTTATTCTAGTGGAACAATTTGGATATAATTACTCAAAGTCAACTAACAATTTAATACAAGGGCAAATATAAAACAAAATAATAAAAATTTTCTTAATTTTATAAAATGTCACTTAATTTGACAAAAAGCAACTTGTCTAAAAAAGCATATATTGTGAAAAGGAGGGAATATAATAGTGAAGTTTTCTCTCTCTGAATTTCTTAATTCTTTCTAAATCTAATTTAATTTTTAACCTTCTTTTAATGAGATGGAAGTACAATTTTTTGAATTAAAAACTTTAAACTTCATGGAAAGTATCTATTGTTTTACAATGCTTTTTTTATAAAAAAAATAAACATATATTTTATTTATGAAAGAATTAAATACAAGTTTTGTTTATATGAATTATATATGAAAACCTATTACTAGTTTTTGCTCGAATAAACAAGCTATTGTTTGGGACTTGAATAAACAAATTATTTAAAAACGAAATTATCAAATGCTGTGCTTAGTACGGGCAAAAATGCTAGTATTTACATATAACGTGAATAAAGAAAAGATCTCGAATACTGCTTTTATGTTGAGTAATTAAAAATTAAATGGAAGAAAATGACTTATCAAAACAAAATGGAAGAAAATGGTGTAGCCTGTGGAGAATTGAAGAATCAGTGTGTTTCTAAATGAACCAAATATAATTAGACACTATTGATTTCTAAAGAATGGTTAACAAACACTAGCCTGTAATTCGTATTCACTTGTTGTAATTATATATGACATGATAATTATACATATCATATGAATTTACATGATATAAATATCATAAATAAAAATTATCAAGCATATTTTATGTACTCAATAATTATATAATCGCATTAGAAATTAGCAGTCTTGTCACAAGTACAAATTCTACTTTCTAAAGGAAATGGCTTCCTACAAGTGCATAAGAACCAAAAGGATTTTCTATTAAAAAAAATTCTTACATGCTCTTAGTGTATGTCCCAACATATGCGTCAAATAAATTAACAAGTGACAAATTAATTAGTTTATGTGACATACAATTTACATGTTGATTGTTGCATGTAATTAGATTTTCCAAACACCACAAAATATAAGACGGTCCTGCATGCACAATGCACACGGTATCCCATGCCCAAACCGAACAAATACAATATGAACCGTTTGATGATACCAGATAATACACTTATTTCAACCATATCTACAATTTTTTTTTAATTTATAAAGAGTGGTCAATCATTTTTTTCTAAAATTTCAAATTTGTATCATTTTGATAGATAAAGTTTGCTCGAGTTTTTCAGCATACTTATCATTAACTAGCAGCTCATGAGTCAACTCTGCAGATTTTTATAACCCAAACCAAAACAAAAAGAACCAAATTGGTTAGTTCCAACGCAGAAAAACACACAACAAATAAATGAGCACCTGTGGCGATGGTACGACCGTCCAAGCCGATCTTATTTTTAACATATATAAAAGAAAAAAAACTGGAAATGAAACCGGCCACGGCGGTTACCTTAACCCTTCATGTGCACTAGGATTTCATGCTACTAATTAAGGGTTCTCGTCAACCAGTAGTGTGTTTTTACCAATCAAGAAAAAGAAAAAACCGATAGCGTTTTCTTGATTTTTTAAGAAAGAGGAATGTGAGACCTCGGAAATAAATCCAAACAAACAAGTGGTCCACCAATTGAATGATTCAGAGGAATAGGTTGCAAGAATCCACAGAGCATTGACAGAGCTTTCTTTGTAGTAATGCATTTTTGGCTCAAATATTATATCTTGTTGGATTTTAATATTTGGATTCATTACTGTCTGCTTCTGTGTGTTGGGAGATTTGGAAGGTTTTGCAATACAGATATCGAATGGAGCGAAATACATATCAATGTTTGTCTTGGTGTCTGTCGTTAAATGCTGCAACATTCTATCTGGTGACATTATGGTCGTCTCTTTTATAATTTTTCTTTTCTTTTTTGAAGTGTTAATTAGTAGCTCATCATTATTCACTCATCTGTTAAAATACAGGTAGATATGTCAAATCTAACCTTCATATCTACGTTCATTAATTAACCATGTCAGCCCTGATGTCACTCTTCTTGAAATTATATCTATCTTCTTCAATAATTAACAATGATATTTTTTCCAATCAACTTGGTTAGCATTTGCGGTCGACGGAGGTATACAAGATCTCCTTAACTACGAAGCACAAAAAGATTAAAAACCTTTAAATTGAAACTTTTTCTGCAAAATTATAGATTTCAGGCTTAAATATAGGAAGAAAAAGTCTCTCCTTAATTAGTTTTTCTTTCTTTTAGAGAGAACGAAATTAACTTGATCTGTCATATACTTGTTTTTAAAATAAACATGGTGCTAGAAACAACTCGTGTATAGGAAGAAAATATCTTCTCCAATCAATTTTCATAGATACAAACTAATCGTACTTTATATGTTGACATAAAGATTTAACATAATGTTCCTTCGATTCTTGAAAGATTTTTTTAGAAGTCGTACCATTAAAAAGTCTGTTTTCCACTACATGTGCTATAATTTTGATGTCTAGTTTTGGTAGATAATTGAATGGTAAATAGTATGCACAAATTGTAGATTAATAAAACATTTGTTAAACTTTATAATGAAAAAATAAGAGAAATTGATACATATTTATTTTCATTGCCAAACAAATAACAATTCCTAATATGTTTTTTTTTTTCTTTTCCTGGATTTAGAGTACTACACAGCCGCCACAAGTAAGGACAATAACAGTCCCATTCCCGTACTCGCTTCCAAAAGGCCCGCATCACGTGGAAACATTTGTTCTTTGTTCTGTCACGACATTTCTTAGGATTTCTTTCAATGGATGCCCACGATCCTTGCCCATCTGGACCTCTCTTGTTTCCTTCAATTCTTCCAAATTTCCTTCACCTGTACTCTTCCCTTACATTGACAACTCCCCTTCTTGCATCCTTTATTTATCCTTCCTCACACTTACCTAATCTCTTTTCATTATACCTCAATCTGCTATAAAGATCTTTAACTACTTTATCTATGTATCCATGCCATGTCAATTTCCCTAGAATCATTCCAAATGAGCTAGCTTGGCTGATTGCCAATCAAAATAGAGAACAAGAAGAAGAAATTTCATCTTAGCTAGCTAGCTAGCTAGGTGGAACTTTTTGTATTCTGTAGTTGAAATAGTAGTTCCACTAAAAAAGTAGTTTTTTTTATAACTCTAGCTGTCAAAATTGTTACATTATAATGAAAATTTTCACATGTAAAATAATGATATAGAATGTAATATCTATGTTATTAGTCAATTATGAGGTGCTAATGTTCCATGTTTATTTTACGGTCTATATTTATGTAATTAGTCTTTGATCCCTTCGAATTGGAAACACGGAAAACTGGAATTTTACACTCCTACATAGCTTCATAGTCTTTAATACTTGTGAAAAAAAAAACAAAGAACCAAGATGATTTCTTGACCATATTAAGTTAACTGTTGAGCAACATAGGATTCACCAAAAGTATACACATCATTCATGATTGGACTATAAACAAAGGGAGGTAGGGAGGGGAATTTCTTGCATCCAATTGGAGCCTAGTGTCCGCACCCACATGTTTCCTTCATTCACCCTGAAAATCTACCATGTTATGTTAATTAGAGGCTCTTCAATCATGGTAGATTTACTTCCTTCTCTGGTTCCAATGCACATGAGGCGTCCCTATCCAGGGCCTCCCATGCAACAAAACTTTTTTTTAATCTTCTTTGCTAAGGACAAACTTTGCTTGTTTGTATCCGTTATCGTGTCATTATCGACTGAATAAGAAGTGAATGAAAACGATGCCAAGTTGAATCCGTCCAACCATGCTCATAAACTAATACGATAAAACAACAAAGCCATAGTGCTTTCGACCGATTTCTTCTCTCTAATTATTTGATTAATTAATTATCCAATATAAGCACACTCTTCCATCAGGACATCTAAATGTTTTAATAAGTATTATCATTTCGATAGCCACATCTACCGAAAACGCCAACGATAGAGTGTCCCAAATTTTTGTGCTTGCTGCTTCCATTAATTTATTAATTTCCCATTTGTAGTTTTCCTTGAATAAGACAAAAAATACCAAAATAATATTTGAAATGAGGTGTAATTAAACAACGGTAGTGAAAACTGGAATTCCTTTTGTTAGTTATATATTAATCCTCAATATCACTCACAAGATTAGCTCAGTCTGTTTGGTGCATTCATATGGGTTGCCCAATGTGGAGCCACTATTAGAAAGAAGCATGTATGTAATGACAAATTGGACGATCAGATTGAGTTGGGAAACCTTAATTAGTTAATTTAGTGAATAATTAAGTCATATCTTGCTTAAGATACTTCCTCCATAATTACGTGCCAGAATGTCGAACGTATATCATGGTGAATCAATTCACGTACATAATCTTATTTCTTCTATTTTCTTGTCTTTTCTTTTGGCTTCTTAGCTTGACTGTGATATGTGTAGCCTCACGACGAAATATATATTGTAACCAGCAATACATAAATCTGTTATCTAATATCTCTACAGGTTATACAACAAGTTGTTGCGGTACTAATTGATTGCATGATCACATTATTAAACAATACTTTTTAATTAATCATGCTCATGATGAGATTAGAACGTGTTTGCCACGTAAGAAGAGTTCGCATGAGGAAAATTCCATTCGGTAAACATCATCATTTCAATTTTTTAGGAAGTAATTAGTCACTTCTTGGGTTAATTTGACTGTGTACGTACGAAAATGAAATTAGTGCGTGTACAGAAAAAATGCATGTAAAACATGGTAGATGAAGATGATATTCGGATAGGATAAAGATTATGGTGTTTTAATGAAATACGGCTGTTAGAAGATGTCATTTTGTTGGTGTAATTAGTGTATTATACATTGTATAATAGTGGTCCATCCTCTCTGTGCCGGTGGTCGTTTTCTGGACAATTTGGGTGTTCAACGTCAAAACATACGTTGTAAACTCTATTGACTCATTTCTTGTTTAAAAGAATCTACACGGCAATTGCTATTTTGTTGACAACAGATTTTCTTTAAGGGGTGGTCTTCAACAACTAAAAACAAACAAAAACAGGCTCACACTTGTTTCGTATAATAAGAAAAGAATTCATGAATTCATGGAAGATTTACATAAATTTCTTGTATATGGGAACAAAATAGAGCTAAGTTCCTCTCATTCAGTTTTTTTCTCAGTTTTCTCATATGTACTAAAAAGGTAAAGTTAATTAATTATGAGAAAAAAATTAGTAATTATTTAAAAAAATTAACGTCAACAAGTAATTGGTATATAAAAGTTTTTGAATTAATATTTATAGTAAAACTTTGTCTAAGGTTTAAATAACATCTACACTCAACAATTGCCGTAGTTCACAGTCACACCACCAATGGTTAAAATTGTGATGAGTAGAATGGCCAGCTCACGGATATGAATACGTGCGAACCCAGAATTTCTCCATCAAATCTTTTATAAAGCTAAGTACAAATCCAGTCTTATGGCTACTAGTGGGTTTCCAATCCATTTTTCTTCAGTTCTATCAATGTGCCTGTGGAGATAACTTTTTCTGCCATCACATCCATTTATTGCAATCATTATTAAATTTGAGAAATTAGACTGAAGCAATTTTATAGAAGAAAAAAAATAAGAGCTTTTACCCAAAAACAAAAGTCTTTTTAAAGTGGGTTCTATTCGATAATGAAATTTTTTTCTTTCAATATTAAACCACAGCCTCCTTAAGAGATGTTACAGGTTGTTTGAAAAGAATAGCAGCTTTTTGTATTTTATATATTTTTATTTTATATATTTTTAATAAAAAAATACATCTTTTAACAAATACTAAATACTAATTCTTCCAAACAAGTCCAAACCTTTCACAACCATAATCTTAGTAAATTGGAAGAGTTACTTTTCATTACAATTATTAGAAGATCAGAATATTAGTACTTCAACTTATTAAAGACTTAGTTAGTTGGTCTGTCAAAAAAAAAAAAGAGACTTAGTTGGGTAGCAATAGCAAGAACTGGGGTATGCCAAAAAAGGGCTAATTAAGCCGAAGGTCTACGTCCATAAATTTGATCTTTACTGTTTCTGAATGTGGGCTCTTTAAGATGCTATAGGAGCTCAGCCATAAACGGGCCTTCAGATCAAATATTTGTTACAATTAAACAATATCTCCTTCCTTGAAATAAACTATCAATTCAGATATCTATGTGACGACACTTTGGTTTTTATTGTCAAAAAATAATAAGCATTGGAAAGTCAATAATGATTCGATCTTCTACTTTTCACTCTCCTCTTGTGCCTTATAGGTTTTCTTCAGAGCACAAAACAACTTTAGCATGGTTTGGATATTGATATCATTGTTGATCTTCCAGATTACTACTTAAAATGCCAACCCTGCCCTGTTATCAACAAGTCAAATGCTTCTATATGTACTGATAACATATATAACCCTTTTTTTTTCATGTTACAGCAGAAGTCGAACACTAGAATTCAATCGAATCTCTTCTTCGTTGTCGGAAGGGGGAAAAAAAAACTGGAGTAGGCTGTCTCTAAATGAGGACAAATGATAAAGAGCCGTTTTGAGGAATTCTACCTCCAATTCTGACTATCAAACTATTCAATGTCTTGGGTCATAGTTTGTATCTGAAATCGTTGTCAAAAAAAAAAGGTTTGTATCAGAAA
Organism: Flueggea neowawraea; assembly: GCA_948243855.1. Lineage (NCBI taxonomy): Eukaryota > Viridiplantae > Streptophyta > Magnoliopsida > Malpighiales > Phyllanthaceae > Flueggea > Flueggea neowawraea. Next base: position 9,294 of record CAODLS011588576.1, read on the forward strand.
TATTGGAAATTGAACATATATATATAATAGATAATAATAATAATGTATGAAACAAGTGGTTTCGTGGTTTTATTTACACCATTGAAATTAGTAATACATCAATTGGATTTGAACGTAAACAATAGCACGTATTTTTGAAATATTATTGGCCACGCACACAAATAATTAATCAAGGAGAAGAAATGAAATTATTGATGAGCACGAACAGTCCATCCTTAGCCTTGGAAAGATTCAGCAAATTTTCTCCATGACACCCACCCTCCTCAAACGCACCCTCTACTTCAATTCCCCTTTGCTTCATCAATTTTACCACCTCCACCTGTCGGTCAATCAACGGGTCCCCGTCACAACCGGCCACCAGCACCTTCCAACCTAACTCTCTAATCAGCTCCAACCCCTTTGACCCTCCATCCACCGTCGGATTACAGAACTCATGGTCGCGGTCAACCCCGCTCGGCAACGACAGGTCCCACATCACATCAGACGCTATCGGCGGTAAAACGGCGTCGTTCATCATCCTCACTTCAGATTCACTCCTCTGGACCCCACCAAAAAACGAGTGATCTAATAGCAGTCCTTGGATCTTCAACGGCTTTAGATCATCAGCTTCAAAACACGCGCGCAGACCCACGTGATAGGCTATGTTGCCACCAGCACTATTCCCCATTAGGAAACACTTGTTATAATCACCGTAATCTCTCAGCCAGTCTTCATCAAGGGTTTTGATCCAGCGCAGCGCCTCCATGGAGTCATCATAGGCCGCAGGAAGGCGGTGCTCCGGGGCGAGGCGGTATTCAACCTAGACTACGAAGGCGGGAAGATGGAGGGCCAAGGCGGAGCAGAAATCATGGCCGATGGAGAAGGCGGCGCTTAGGAGAATGAAGCCGCCGCCGTGGATGTAAATGATGAGAGGGAGTTTATGGGTTTTGAGGCCGAGGTGGGAAGATAAATGAGTGCTCAGGTGTTGGTGGAATGGTTGATGAGGATGTCTTTGGAGAGGACTGGTGAAGTGAGGTCGTCAGCTTTGGGTGTGGTGAGTGGGTTAATGGGTTTTCGAGTTAAGGTGCCATCGGGATTAAGGGTTATCATCAGGTATTGGTAGGGGTCTGTTATGGGGTTGGGTGGTGTTGTTTGGGTTGACATTTTTGACTGTGGAGAATGGTGTTTCGACTAACTGTGAGCTCTGCCGTGATGGCTCTCATGGGTTGTCTCTTGGTATATATACTGGTTTTGTTTCATCTAGTTTTCTACAAGTCAGATTTCTGTTTTAAATATTAACTGCGTTTGTATACGGTTAACTAAGAGTCTAGCCAAGAATGGAATATAACTTTTCTTTAACACATTTTTTAATTACTATCCTTTTATGCACGTGGTTACATGTTATTGAAATTATTTATTTATAATTTAATTATTTATAGTATTAATATGTGTTTTTAAATATTGGTAGTTAATATTTATTACATAAAATTAGAAGAAAATAAATTATGTAATGAAAAACTTAATCAAACATACTTAATTTTTTTAATAAGTCGAATATGTTTTTCATATATTACATACAACGATATTACTATGTTGCGTGCAAGTACGATGTTAAGTGTAAAATGAAATATTAGTACAATAAATTACCATAATAAAAGAGATATATTACACAATGACAATATTTACATCCCAACAATAATAAATCAACAAAGTTCTTGCTCAACGGTAACAACTTAATCACTCTCTGCAAATCTTTGCTTTATACAAAGAAAAACCCAAGTTAAAACATCACTAAACATAGCAACATTTTAAGACAATGAATGAGTGTCTTTTCTTACTTGGGCAGCCAAGAGACTTTTTTTGTAATCATGATCATTAAGATAACAATTTATCAGTACTATTTTAAGAACACCATTTATCCCAAAATCATTATTTTGCCTTGATAAACAATAATAAACTTCTCTAGAATGCCTAATTTTTCAAAAAAGAATTTTGAGTATAAGTGTAAAATATATGAGTTAAAATAATTTATACTACATAAAACTGACGAATAAAATTCGTATAAAAGCAAGCAAATGAAAAAGAACATACATGGAGTTTAGTGTGTGATACCTGAGCTATATATAAACAAGAATGTGATAATCTGATAATAATATTAATTTTTATACTTTTGTGATAAAGAATAAATTTTAAAATAAGATACATTTTTTTTCAAAATAAATGAAATTTAAATTTTTAATTGAGATAACTATAGATTATAATTGTCAAAACAGATAAAAATTAGATTTTTTATTGAGATAATTACAAATTATCTATATGGGTAATTATTAATATCTCTAACTTTATAACAATTTTTTTAATACTAAACTAATTTTTAAATCTATTTAAAATAATTATCAAACAGATTTATAAATATTTATAAATAAAAAAAATAAAAGTGTCAAAACAATAGTCTCTACAACTGTACATTTATAATAAAATCTTCGTTGAACTTTCCCAAGAGGGCCGCTACAGTAAAGCGCCTGTCAGCTCTTGCTTTTGGCAAGTAAGCGCTCCCTAAATCCAAATAAGACTCCTTGCTCTGCTCTCGTAATCGTTCTTGTCTGTCTGTTTGCAATAAAAGCTTCAAGTCTTTTGACTAGATTTGAAGACAACTAGGATGACCAGAAAAAAGAACTTCACATGAAGTAGGAGATAGGCTAACGTCTCCCAAATTAAAAATGAACAACACGGGTTTAACAATTTTTTTGGTAGTTGGTCATATCATATCTTACGCACTCTTTTCTCGCAAGTTTCACGTCTCTGATTGAATTGATAACTACCACATTTGGGTAAACATTAAATATTTTTACCAACAAAATCAAACAAACAATCAGGTTAGAGGATGTAAATGAAATTTTTGTAACGCACACGCATGGCCTTGGCTATGGATGGTTCAACAAGTTCAGCAGCATTGTAACCTCCTTTGCTAAAACAGCTCCCCACTCTCAAACCCTTCTCGTTCATCATCCTCGCAAACTTTATCTGACGGTCAATAAGTGGGTCCCCTTCGCATCCCGAAATCAACACCCTCCATTCCATCGATCTCATCTTCTCCAAAGCCTCTGATCCTCCCTCCACCGTCGGATTGCTATACTTGTGGTCTCGGTCAACCCCAACGGGCAAAGCCAACCCCCACATCAAATCCGCTTCACACAGCGGTAAAATCTTGTCGTTGACCAACTTTAATTCCGTTTCTGTCCTCTTGGTCCCTCCAAAAAAGGGTTGGTGCAATATCATCCCTTGGATCTTCAACGGCTTTAATTCTTCAATGGCTCCAGACGCGACACGTAAGCCAGCATGATAAACTATATTAGCTCCCGCACTACTACCATTAAGAAACGCTTGCTGAAGTCAACATATTGAGTCAACCATTCATCGGGGCTGGTCTTGACCCACCGGAGAGCTTCCACTGCGTCGTCATAGGCGGCGGGGAGTCGGTGCTCGCGGCGAGGCGGTAGTCCACGGATACAACGACGGCGCTGACATCGGCGGCAATGTCTGCCCAGAAGTCGTGGAAAAGAGTCGAGGCAGCGCTGAAGAGAATGAAGCCGCCGCCGTGGAAGGAAACAACGAGCGGAAGTTTAGAGGAGGAAGAGAGTGCATGGCGGGGGACGTAAAGTCGCGCCCAGGTGTTGGTAGAATACTAGAATGGTTGATGGTGAGGTCGTTGGAGAGAACAGGCGTAGGGTGAGAGGGATCAAGTGTGGGAGAGGAAGTGGGTAAGTGGAGGAAGCGTGTAACGGAGACGTCTGGGTTAAGACTGATGTGGAGGTGTTTGTAGGGATCAGTCACGATGGTTGCGGAAGCTGATGATCTTGCATTTTCAGCCGACATTGTTGATTCTGCTTCGATTTCTATTTGTTTTTTTGAAATATTTTTCCTTGTATTTCTTGCTTCCTACACAAAGCCACAATACGCCAACATTGATCACCTTATAAAGAATTGAAGATAGCTAAATGTGGTGCATCTTCTTTTTCTTTATTTTCCATAACGTTTACTTCTTTTTTTATTTTTTTTAAATTTCTAAGTTTATGACAGAAGTATCGTGATCACGTGAACTCTCCGTTAGATAACTATTTGGTTACTGTATTGTTTACAAGGAGTCCAAATTTCATATTCTGTTCAAATGTTAAAAAAGAAATAGTTTACTTAAAGAAATGGTTTATTTAGTCAATATAATATACATCGGTAGCTTAATTTATGTGAAGTGTAGTAATGCCGCCACCAATATATAATTTAGCAACGACAAAATCAAATGCGTACATCACAGTCAACTTCTTAGCAACAAAAGCCGCCTCCATATTATAATCGAAGTAAGTATGAGAAGAATTTTCACCAGAAAAATACTGGATTTGTTTCTTCAATCTCCAGGCAGAGAGGTACCTTTCGGTGACATAATTGAGGCTCTGCTTCTTGATTAACTTGGCAATGTAATTTAAGGGGGTTAATTTTATCCAAGGTCACTGAACTTTGTGATTTAGTTCAACTCGGTCATTAAAATGAAAAAATATTCAGAATGACCACTCAACTTTACTGGAAAGTTCAAGACAGTCACTCTGCTATTTTCTATCACCGAAGTTTATAAATAGACCGATATGTCATCAATTTTTTACACATCAACATGTCATACAGATGAGAATAAAATTGTAAGTTGTATTAAAAAAAACTTATTATCTCACTCTTGTCCTCGTGACATACTGATATGTAAAAAATTGATGATGTGTTGGTCCATTCATAAATTTCAGTACCAGACAATAATAAAGTGATTGTCCTGAACTTTTCAGTAAAGTTAAATGATCGTTCTGAATAATTTTTTATTTTAGTAATCGAGTTAAACTGAGTCACAAAATTCAATGGCCGTGAATAAAATTAACTCAATTTAGGGTGTAAAAAATTGAACAGCTATTAACTTTTGAAGTGATTTAATTACAACTGACTAGTTGCAAAAGGTCATACAATGTAATCTTTCTCGGTAAGGTACAATATTTTACTTGTGGCCTATTTATCAAGAGACTGCTTTTAGGATCATCGACTCTTGGTTGTAGAGACTCCCTGTGGCCAACTTTCAAATTAGCTCAGCAAGTAAAACTAGGCTCTAATCACTATACCCAGCGGAAGTGTCGAGCCCAAAATATTTTACTTCTATAAGTTACAAAATAATACCCCTTACAAAATTAAATATACAGCGTATGATAAACCTACTTTGTAATTTCTAGTTTGGTTTCCACCGTATTTCAGTTCCACTATTTTAGTATGAAGGTTCTCGGCCTCCATACAATCTCTTTTTTTAATTTTTGCAACAATTTAGTCCCTTTTCTTCCTGCTTTTTCAATTTTGATCCTTTTTTGACTTTTTTAACCCATACTAAGCATTTTTTCTCATTAAAATTGTTTCTTTTTTTATTTTGTTTTCTTCTTGTTTTATTTTTCATTTTATAATTTAATTGATATATTTTTTATTTTAAATGATTCCTTTAACTGTTCTTTTCATCTTGTCTTTTTTTGGTTGGTTTTTTTGATATATAGAAAAAAATTAAAAAAAACACATAAAAAATGAAAACTTTTAATCAACAAAAAAATGTTGTACAAATGAAAACCTAAAGATAAACTAAACAAAAACAAAAAAAATGTAAACCAAATGAAAACACATAAAATGTAACCTAAATCAATAGTTGGTTGTTGTGAATGATAATATGTCTCTACAACAGGTAACTTCGGAGGAGTAACATGCTGTGATTCCATTGGATAATACTAGGAATCACAACAATTTTTAAATAGGGCTTGCTTCTGTTGATTCTGTTCAGCTTAGTGCAAGTGTCACTGGGGCGGACAAAGCAATACAACACCAACTTTCTGGGCTGTGGATGACCAGGAGGAGGAAGGTGAGTGGATTACACCTTCGTCCTGAAAAGCCAGGAATAACTCTGATAGCCAGACTAAATATCGACCAAGACTCTCTAAGAGATCAAAACGTCGGCCTGCACATTACTCATGAAGGTTGTATGATCACTCATTTTCGAGGGAGTGTTACCGCTTTCGTAGCCTCTCTTTTGTTGTTATAATCTAATGAATTTTTTATTTCTATTAATAATATTTTGGAGCTTTGGTGCGTGGTACTATTAGAGTGTCAACCTAGTTAAAATGCCTTAGTGCACTGTTTTCTAACCCTTCAGTATTTCATGCAAAAAAGTAAACCAAACGAAAACTTAAAAAAGAACAAAACAAAAAAACAAAATAAACTGAATCTCGATTTTTTTACGGTTTACGATTTTTTTTGTTTTGTTTACAATATTTTCATTGTGAAACAAAATATAAAACTAAATAAAAACTCAAAGACAAAAGTAATGAGAAAACTTAATTGAAGACCATTAAAAAAAGCAGACAAAAACAAAAAATAAACCATGACGTACATAAAAATCCAACATAAAACTAACAAGCAAACCAAATAAATTAAAAAAACAAATTAAACAAAGTATAAATCAAATAAAAACCAAAATAAAAAAATCAAAGAAAACAGCTAAATAGAAACCAAAATATAAAAAAAAAAACATAACTAAAAATTGACATCCGAAAGAAAACCACATAAAAACTCATTAAAAAATTCTTAACCAAGAAATCATAAGAGCGAGGTCATTCCTTTGAAAAATTATATATTATATACAAATGAAAACTGAAAAACAAACCAATTAAAATCTAAATCAAAACTATACTGAAAAACTTTGTGCTTGGAAAACCAAAAACAATTTAAAAAATCAAAAGACAACTGAAAAATCGAAAAGGAAAACTGTAGTTTTATAATATACAAAATCTTTTGTTATTTCAATATTTTTTCGATATTTTTATGCGTAAAAGTTTTCATCTAGTTTACATATGGTTTTCTTCCGGTTGTTGTGTTTTTCAAATACAAAAAGGTATAAATCAGGAAAAACAATAAAAAACCAAAAAAATGATTTAACTTGAAAAAAGTACTGAAGGGAAAAAAAAGTCAAAAAACTATGAAATTTGGAAAAAAGTTTGGAACTAATAGAACTGAATAACAGAGAGAACTTTGAATGAGCGAGAATGCAAAAGAAATGGTGTCGAGTACGAGAGAAGCAGAGGTAAACAAGGACAAAGAAGAAGACGAAACAATTGCAAACAAGGAAGGAGCGTCGACGCAACTAGTGGCAAAGCAGAAGTGTGAAGGAGCAGAGAAGGCGGAAGAGGTGAAGGAGAAGGGGAACGGAGAAGCAAAGGCTCAGATTTGAAAGGAAAAATGACGAAGAATTGTTTCAGATCTGAAGCTAGAAGCGGGGTGGAGATAGGGTTTGAAATCGCGGAGGAAGATCCGAAAGGAGAGGATCAGGAAAAGAAAAGAAAAGAAACTGGAGATGGATAGTGGAGTGAATCTGAAAGCAAACATAGTGGTCAAATGAGAATAGGATGGGGAATGACAGGAACACGACGGTTTGGTTGAAAAAGTTATACGTAAGAAAAAATTGTGTACGGAGGCTTGACGAAACCTCCATACAAAAAGATAATGGGTCCACGTGGAACAGATCTGATGGAATCGATACAAATTTAACTAATAAACAGTATAGTAAATAGGTGGTTGTAGTTGTCTGCTTCGATTCTAACAGAAGCATAGCAGCAGATAGCAGTTGCAGGACCAAGTTTAAATGTTGGTCTCGCGAACAAATTATGGTCGGATAGTCGACGGGAGTGCTCGACTGTTTCGCAGTCTAAATGTCACACGAATCGAGATCGTCAACTGATGATCATGGTGCAAGGAGATGGAGAAAGGAAGATGGAGGGAAGGATGAGGAAGGGAGAAACATCTCTATTTTTTTCTTTTCTTTTCATTCTCCTTTTTTCCCTTATTTTTTCTCTTTTTTTTCCTCTCATTTTCTTCTCCTCCTCTACACACACACACACACACACACACACACACACACACACATATAGGCAACCAAATGGACCTATGGGCCCTGGGTATTTATGGGTCCAACTCAATTGAACTTTCTAATTGGTTTCGGTTTACAGTTCCGGTTCATATCTTGACCGATCGGTTCGATTGACCCGTCATGAGCGAACCATCTTTTCTAACAAGATCAAAAGAATGGGTCCATGAGAAAAGAGATTTTCTTGATGTTTTATAGTGAGTAGCGTAACTTATCGATTTTATTTTGTGCTAAAAGGGGAAGAGACCAAAAGATCATAATGTAATATGTTTCTTCATATTTCATACTCGCGTACTGTCAAGTCTCTGCTATGGAATGGCGCATGTTCGGGTAGTAGCAATCAATTTATGAATTAACTTTTTTGTGGATTACACAACAGTAAGTAACAGTGGTGGGTGCTGTAAGTTGCCAAGACACACCGGGGGTATCTTGTACATATGAAAACATGCTGCCAATGCCACAAATTTATATTAAATTGGTTGGCAGTAGTAGGCCAAACTCCCTTATGGTAATGCCATCTATGCTGGAAACACATTGTCCCTACCTTCTGATCATTGAAGCTTTATGCCATCGCCATGCACAGTCCCATTCTGAGGACTCCCATAGCCCCCACCTTCTGAAAATACATATATTTGTTGGAATATTTTCCCATTTTCATTCACCTGTATATAACCATGAAGCCTATAATAAATATATTAGTATGTTACCATAATATGATAATATACCGTAATTACAATTTTTTTACAAGTCATTTTATTTGCTAGCAACAAAACATGAATTCTTGATTTTTTAGTGTTGGAGACCGATCTACTATTAATGTAATTACAAATCTATTGGTACGGCAAGTTACTGCTTTAAATTCTTTTCTTTTTTTCCGTTCACCACAAGGTCTCTAGGTAATTATACATTCTTTTCTATTTACTATGCATTTTACACAATTAGTTAATTTATTTTGGGAGTATTCATTTGAGACAAATATTGAATTTTATATTGTGTAAAATATTATAAATTTAACATTATTCTCCGTAATGTTTTTAATTTAATTTATTAAAGTGTTATTTATTTTTAGTTGAGAAAAAATAAATTACAAATTCATAAATAATACGACAAAAATTGAAGAAATGCATAAATAATAATGTACTAATAAACTATAGAAACAAACATCCCTAAATTTATCTATTACTACAATTTAATTTTAGATTATACTAGTTTCACCGAAAACAAAATTTAACTCCTTCATGAAATAAAAGAATCTCATCAATATAAATAATATTCAACAAATAAACAAATAAAAAGGATTGAGATCTAATCTTGAACTATGCAACGAAATAGAGATTGATTAGAACATGATCAATTCCATGTTAATTTAACAAGCAAACTACGGTCTTTGCAAAGATAGAAATTCAAAACTCAAAGTTGCAACCTTTATACTTAAAGTGATCAACACATGATTAGGTATTGTGTGCAAAAGAGAAGAAGAATTATCTTCTCTATGGATGTAGACCGACGACACTAGGGAGAGGAGAGAGTATTTGGTCTACTTTTATGTGATGTGATTACTTAGCTCTAGAATTATGTATGATTAATACGAGTTCTCCTACGCAAAAAAGGAGACATCACATAAAATCTTAGTATTAGAATTACAATTCCTAATTTAATTAGAGTCAACTAAATACCAAATTCTAGTCGAATTCATTATGCCCATAGCCCTATGAGCACCCTCGCTTTTCGAACACAAATTTATGTATTTAAATTATATGTTAAAAATGAATAACTGATAAAAAAAAACGTTAAAAATAAATAAACGTGGCAAAAATAGCATTCCTCGGTTGGGCTACGGGGGTGTAGTGTAGGAAATAGGAATGCAGCTTGTAGCTTGTCCACAGGGAAATTCGTCACCGAAAACTGTTTATCTGCCAATGCAACAGATCACATATAGCAATTCTCGAGACATGTTAATACGTCGAAAACTGAAAAACACTATTGCCCTCCACTTGAATATTGAGCCTTAAATTAGATAAACAAATAGAAAAATAAAATCAATTAAAAATACAAAAAAAATCATCAGGGTTTGATTTGATGGATCGAAAAGGATCAGGAAGCGTTGCAATCGAGACGCCGCCCTCTTCAGAAGCACCCGCCATTTCTTGCTTCAACATTTCTGAATACAACTTCAACCCCTCGCAATCAATTTTAAGGTATCAAAACTGCCCAAAACAAAAACCCACACACTAACCTACCAATGTGTAAAACTCCTGCTCTCTCATCTCAACATCACCACACATTACCCAATACCACCCACTTCACAAACCCTATCCTCTATCCATATTTTTATGTGACTGTAACCAATTACCAAATTCCTTTGATTTTCTTCTATCAATCAATTCAATAGGGAGCCCCAGAGGAAGATGACTGAAGAGACGACTGGACTTGCAACAAATGGTGGTAGCAATCGGCGGCGGTAGGTCTCTGTTCTGGGTTTTGGTCTAAGCACCTATTCTGCAACTCTCTGAGCATCTTTGGCAACCCATTTGGACCCAACCCACAGGTATTCATCAAGTGACCAACCCCCCACACGTCCACTTTCACCCCATGCAAACCCCTCCCCATCTCCGGGGCGTGCCGCCCACGCTCCTCCCCGTTCCAGATCCCACACGGGTATATCTGCGGCGCCCCCACCGCCTCGTCAAACCCACAAACGAACCACTCGTTTTCTCTGTCGCTTCTTGGCATCACCTTGTCCCAGCTCAAGTCTCTGTGCATGAACGAGAGGTCGTGCAGTGCCACCAAGGCTTTGGTCACGTATTTTAGTGCCTCCACTAATTGCTCACAATTAAACGGTTTGAATTTGATCCCTCTGGGCTTGAAAACCAATGCCAAATCTTTCTCCGAAGATCGGAATACAAATTCTGCGTGTGGGATTCTATCATCAAGAATGTCATATATTTCTTTTACAGCTGCCCATTTTCTTTTACTAGAGAAGAATCTTGTGACCGTATTTGGTGTCATTTCCTTGACGTAACAATTACCCAGATCGATTCTTTCGAAATCACTGAAGCCTAATTGCTTGTTGTATGCACCAATGTTGAAGTTATTGACACAACGATCAGCAAGCAATGGCAATAAACCAGCCACCCTGTAACATGGTACCAAAGCCTTGAGCCTCTCAGACGGTGAAGACAGATCTAGCGAATAGAGATCTGTGCGTATGAGTCGGTCTTGTGATCTACATATTGCACAAAATGTTACCACGTAACCTACTGCATAATAGCCTAGAATGTAAGGCAGGTCCAAGTATGTCCATTGAAGCTTCTCTATTATAGTTGAAGAAGGATCATTTTGACCTTCCCTTAGTTGGTCAGTTTCTTCTCCTCTCCACAGACAAAAGTTCCTAACAAAACCAGTCACATTAGGCCATTGATCCTGCATTGCCGTCTCGGTTGATGATAAACATGGTTTTCTAATGATAATCATTTCCACTGAACAAAATTTGGACACTACCCTAGTGATGCAATCATCCCATAAGCCAATAAACGAGTCTCTACTTGAGGCAGTGGCAACACTAATGCTAGGGTTTGGCCTGATAATTGAACTTAAGATGTCAAAAGTCATACCTCTACAATCTAATAATTCGGTGGAAGTAGTAAAGAATAGTTCTTTGCCTTGTGGTAAATCTCGGTAGACGTCCTTTCGGAGTGGAAACCGTAGTTCCTCAGGTGGTGGTTCTTGCACATACCATGAGAGCTCAAACAAGCTTGGAAGGGTTGTGGGTGGTATTCTAAGACAACCCACGTAGTACTCACTTGGATCTTGATATTCCCACGGTCGCGCTGCTGTTAAAAATTAAAATGTAAACACATTAACAGAAAATCTTGTGAATTTATTGGATAGTCAATTTATTTTGTACAAATCATATCATATACAAGTTATAAATGACATGTTTAAAGGATTTTGGAGAATTGTAGTCGGTAGAACATTAAAATAAGTATATACTTACATCTTATTGATGTTTCTGTTAATGGCAGCTGCGCTTTCTCATTGAAACCTGATATATAAATAGAAACCCGTGAGATGTGGATTTCAAGACTATTTTTTTATAATGGACATAGACATTACACTACTACAAACTCATATGCAACTGTACCAGAAGCAGCTGTGCCAGAAATTGATGATGACTTTCTTCTCCCGAAGACTTTAACTTGTTGCCCAGAGACGAATTTATCAACAGAAAATCCTTTAAGAGGACCATCTTCAAAGGCTTCTATGGTGCAAGCTACCATGGAATCATCAAAGAAAGCAAGTTCATCTGCATTCAGAAAGCTTGAACCTTGAAGCCTCACTCTACCTCTATGGTGCTCTCCTTCTTCCCCCCACAAAATTACAGATTCTTCCCATGTCATTCTCACTTTTCCAATTCTCTTAAGCTCCTTTGAAGATGAAGAAACACCAGCTGCCACATCCATTGAAGTCTCGAACCCTAACAAACTCCCTCCACCACCATGGAAGTAAGTCTCACCTGCACTTGTACTCATCACCAATTGCTTTGACCTTGCTGCACAAAATAGTGATAAATTTACAATCTATGGATAAAAAACATGCAAATTGAGGAAAAAGGATGGATTTTTTCTCTATCCAACCCATTTTTAAGCACATACCTGATAAAGAATGATCATCTTCCTTGAAAGGAGGAGGAGGTGGGAGAGCTCTGACACCTGAAAATGGAGTTCCACTATCATCACCAGAACCTATAATAGAAGTTCCTCTGCTCTGAGGAGTTCTAACTCGAGGACCCATGTACTGAGACAACTCTTCAAACACTTCCTCGTCAAAAGAAGCAGGCAATTTATGTAACTTCCTCTCATAAGGTGAAAGCCTGAAGTAACTCTTCCCCAATTGTTCTCTCTCTCCACCTCTCTCCCACTCATAAACTTTCCTGAATTCACCCAACATATTGTCCCATTTAGTACCAGCAGTCTTTGCATCTCTATTAACTCCCTGACTTTGTAAATACCCTGCAACTTCCCTATCTTTCTCAGCTCTAGTTTTGCCTCTACTTGATTGGATTGTAATTTCAGTGCCCCTTGAAATTGGAGCGGTATCTGGAGATTTCCCTTCAGACCCACCTTGGTATTGAATCCTCCAAGCCCTTGCCAACCACAACATTTCATTTGGTTTCCAAACTGGACTTACATACTTTCCTTTTCTAAATTGGTGGTGATCTTTCTCTCCTTCTGACTTACTTATCGTCTCTCGATGACCAGAGGCTCCAGAATGACAAGGAATCGGTGAGTGTGATGGTGAAGAAGCCGTGTCTGAGGATGAAGCTGGTGCTGCACTTGAGTGTGGTTGTTGGGTTTGTAGGTTTGTGGTTGGAGATGGGCTTGACTCGCTTGTTGTGACTATAGAAGCCAACTTGGTCTGTTTTTGCTGTTGTGATGGTGAAGGTAATAGCTTCCATTGGGCACCAGTGTATCTGGCTCTTTTAGGGTTTACACTCTCAAATTGTTGCTCAAATGGTGAAGAAGTTGCACCAATTGGAACATAAAGAGGTGGAGAAATAAAAGGAGGTCCTGAAGCCACAGCTGGAACAGGTGGCTGTTGTTGATGTCTCGTAGTAGCTTCTGATGATTCCTCGAGTGTGTCTTTCGGAGAAGAAGAAGAAATTTGCTGTTGCTGTGATTGTTGCTTCTTGGTTGCTTCTCCCTTGTCACCCATCAGAAATGGGCCCAAAAGGAAGAAACTTTGTTTTAGCAACAGAGAAACAATGAGAGTTGGGTCAGAAGAACAAGAAAAATGGTGTTGAATCAACTAGGTTGGTCCAAAACCATAAATCTCCACATGTTTCTGGTTCCTTGGCGGAGAGAAGGGGGTTATGGAGGTCAAGTGAAATATTTTGTGTGTGTCCCTATAAAAGAGAAAAGTTGGAAAAATAGCAGCAAAGAAATTATAGGAAGCTAAAGTAACAACTAAGGGAAAGAAAGAAGCAGCAGAAAAAGACGGGGATTGTGGAACTGCCATGAATAAGACCCTTCACACTTCACTTCCATTAATCAGTTTAAATAACCAACAACGCAAATTTGATGTGTGATTTTGACAAGTAATGGAGAAAGAGAAAGAGAGAACGCAGCTCTACCAATATGCGTGCATGATTAGAGAGGTTCATGATTGTACTTGGACTCTGAAACTCGGCTCCAAAACAAATTTACTACCAGTATCTTTTTCTTCTTTAATTGTTTTATACAATTTTTTATAAGCATTTTCCCGCGATGAGGGAGGGGATTGAGTGAGTGGAGACTCAGAGGAGGAAGAGATGGAGTGCGATTGTGTGTTATGGTTACAGGACAGCGGGAGAGATGTGGACACATCGAAACGATGGCTCTCTGCTCCACTTCACACGTCACTTCTATCCACCCCTTCCCTATTTTTTGTTTTTTGGTTTGACAATATCTTGCTGATTTGCTCCTTCTTTCTTTCTTTCTATTTAATAACCTGTAAATATTGTATTCATTTTCACCATTCTCTTTCTTTTTTTTTGTGATTTTGTGTTTATTTAAGATAAATTTAATAAAAGTAGAGTGTAAAAGTAAATTACATAATAAAAAATAGAGTGTACTTAGTAAATCAATAAATTAATATATATATATATAAGTTATAGAGTTTTTTCAAACTTTCAATAAATAGTTTTATAATTAATTGATACATGATTTTTTACATACATTATTATTTTTTAAAATATCAACTATGTGATTAATGGAGAAATGATTTTTTATTTCTCTTATTATTATTTATTTGAAGAGGGTTGAATCTAATTTAAAATATACTGACATATTTTACACTATATACAAAAATATCATCTTTTTGTTATATTATATAAACGATTTTTTAATTTATTATAAATAAACATGTTAATTATTGGGGCTAATTCTAATCATTATTGATTACTCTAAAATAATATTTTTTTTACTATATTATATATTTAATTGTTCAATTTATTATAAATAATATGTTGATTGTTATACTTACTTTTGATTGCTATTTCTCAAAATTCTTTAAAATTTTAATTATTTTTAAGAAGCAATTGTGAGATATAACTAAATATTAGATATTTTCTTAGTTAAATAATATTTTTTAATAATTTTTTTTCAAAAGCTCCAATTAATATTTTAATTATCCACTTTACTCAACTTTCAACTTAAATTTTTTAAAATTAATTAGACTATGTATTTTATTATTATATAGTTTATTTAAAAATTTATTTTTAATTAAAATTAGATTATTACAATTTATATCTCAAAACATGGGTCTTACTTCGCATTTATCTAAAAAGATATTATTATAATAATAAAATTAGAGTTTTTGTTTAAATATTTATTAAGTAAATTGTTGATATGTGTAGAATAAGAGTTAAAAATTTAGCAACAGATATGATACCAAGTCAAATTGGCTCAGAATATGAAAAACTTCTAAAATAAAAAACGTATGAGAAAATAAAATTTAATAAATCTAAAAAGCAAATCATTTAATTAGAACAATACAATTAAGAGATTATATAATAAATATATAAGAGATGGTCCAACATAAATTCTTGAAAAAAATATTCATTGGAGAATATTATTCAATTAAGAAAAAATATAATATTTAGTTATATTTTTCACAATTTCTTCTTAAAAATAATTAAATTCTTAAAGAATTTAGAGAAATAGTAATTAGAATTAGGTATAACAATTAACATGTTTATTTATAATAAATTAAATAATCACATATATAATATAGCAAACAATTATTATTTTAGAGTAATTATCAAAAGTAGCCCTAACAATGGATATGTTTATTTATAATAAATTAAACAATCGTGTATATTATATAGTAAAAAGATCATATTTTTTTATATAGTATAAAATACCCCAATATATTTTAAGTTAGTGTATTCAACTCTCTTTAAACGAATAATAATAACAAAAATAAAAATTTATCTGTCAATTAACTTCATAATTGGGGTATTTAACGCTTTTTCAAAGAGTAATAATATAGGTAAAAAGCTTTGTGTCAATCAACTATAAAACTATTTGTCGAAAACTTGAAAAAGCACACTAACTTCAAATATTGATATTGATTTTTCAATCTATAGTTTTCATTCATCATACTTTTATCAAAAATAATTTTAAACAATTAATTTAAAATATTTTTCTTGATTATATTTCAATATGGGAAAATTAATTATCTTATTAAATTAATCTATGAATCGCACATGTATAATGCTACTATATATATATATATAAAGTTAGGGTCTTAGGGAGTTTTCCCCAACTCTTGATATGTGGCTTATTTTTTTATTGATACTTAACTTTTTATTTCTCTTTCAAGTAACTTTTAATTGTTAATGAAAATTCTTTAATTCCCTATACATTATATTCAATTACTTTTTATTAGTGACTAATTAATATTCTTTAATCATCTAAATGTTACAAGAAATTGTCCAATGCTTGAAAAAATCACTAATCAGTGTTGACATTTGGTTTTTTCTGATTGAAAAATTACATTTAGAGAGTCGAAAATGATGAACTCAAACTACAAAAAAGAGATTTTTAAAAAAATGTTTCTCCTGCCTCCAATGTTATTTTGAGAATTTCATATTTCAATAACCATTATTTACATCAACTTTAACGCTATTGAATAAAGATTTTATACTTTTTTTTTATATTCAACTCATTTTGGTGGAAGTTTCATTCTTTTATAAGTTTTTTTTGGAGCTTTTCGTCTTTTCCTTAATTCAACTATGTGTGTTATTTAAAATAAAATTATAATTTATTCATGTAATTTTGAAAAGTCTTAATTTTTTGGCCTCGCAGTTGTTTTTAGAGTCTTAAATTGAGTTATTTAAGATAGAGGATAAAAAATAAAAAAGATAGTGACTTTCTAATTTTACAATTGATCTCTTTAATTATATGATGATAATTGATTATTTAATACCATTTTTAATTTAACCACAAATATTTTCTTAATATTTAAACTCACAACTAATTTAAATCTCAATCTAAATTTTGCAATATGATCAACTAAATTAATCAAAATATATGATTTATTATTATTTAGTTATTATTTTTTAAAATTATTTTGAAGTTTTAACGAGAACATTGCAATTTTCCATGTGTAGTAGGGAACTATCCTAGTTGTTGAGATAAATTTTGGTAGATTGAAATCTATGCGAAACAAACACACCCTCAGATCAAACAACCACTGTGGCAGTAGGCAAGTGGAGGGATGTGTGCTAAAATTGCATAGGATTTCGAGCAAGATTATATCCATTTTCATCTTTTAAATCATTCTTTTCTGGTGAAATTGATGTGATATTTGTGACATTTGTAAGATGGTTTAATTTGAATAAAAATGAGTGGAAAAAAGTAAAAAAAGTGCAAAACAGGAGATTGCCACGACAATGAGAGTTGAAGTGTCACAACCTCTCTCACGGGCGTGACAAATGGCAACCTCTAATCACCCTTCAAAACAGGTTGTTGTCACGGTCGTGACACTTAAAATGTCACGGCCATGACACACTGAGGCGGAAGAAAGGAAGGCTGCGTGAAAGAGAGATCACATGGGGACGAACGACAGTTTGTTTTTCTTTGGAAAGCTTTTGTAGGGTTCTGGGAAGTCTTGAAAAGGGTATAAATGGCCTCCCGTTACTCAAATTAGGGCATCTTACATCATAGCATTAAAAAATTCTCTTTGTGTTTTTCACTTAGAACAGGTTAATGCATTTTCAAGGGGAGCTAGAGAAATCAACAATCAATCTAAGTTTCCTTAGTTGTGCATCATTCATCAAAGTTTCTTGAGTTGATTTCTCTTTATATTTCCATTTTTATATTAGATACTATGTTTTCTATTAATGGATATTGGCTTTTATTTTGTAATTTCAATATGCTAGCTTAAATATTTAGTTAGGATGTAGAGATGTAAGTTAGAGATGCTTATTTTGCATGGTTAATGAATGGGTATTGTGGCTTATTGGTTTACATTTGTTGGTTGTTGTGATTGGTTTGTTGACTTATGCTAAATGATTATAGCTTGGATTAGCAACCTAGGTTGTAGTTTTAGCAAACCCAAGTGAAGAATCGAGAGATGAAGGTTGGGTGAGGCTACAAGTAATGAATTTGTGAGTGTTATGATATAAATATTCAATACCCGCAATGTGTTCGATGAAATATTTAAGGTTCTTAATGACTCTAATTTGATTAAGTGAGGCCGAGAGAACCCTCTTAATAGATATAGAGATTGTTTGATGACCTTGAGAAATGCTTTAAACTAAAAGAGCAGAGAGAATACTTAATCCTTAAACCCATTCATTAGATTAGCAAAATTAGAGTTCCGAGCAGAGATCTTGAAATGGCAACACTTTTTCACTTATTGATTTTCGCAAGTTTAAAACTAGTTTTCATTGTTTGCTTTATGTCTTGCTTCATTCACTCAAAAACTCCATAACACCAAAACATGATTTTAATTGCTTTTGTTTTTTTTATTTTTTTCTGATCACAATTAATTATCGCTCTCTGAAGATTTGATATCTGAAGATACTTTTAAAGGTTAAAACTACATTGACTCTTGTATACTTGCAAGAAGCTGATCATGGAGAGAGTAGTTCAAACAGTGAGTTTGGTCACGCTCGATTGGATCTTTTTGCCACTTGGCTCATCGGTGGTATTGTGCAATGAGGTTTGATTCCCACTAAATTCAACTAAAATTCTTTCCGGCTCCTACTATTTGTTGTCTCCTTATCTCCTTCTTTTTATTGGCAAAATCCATAATGAAACATCTTCTTTTATTTTTATTTGTAATAAAAGGTTTAAAATTTTATTGTATTTAGGACTTATTTAACAAAGACAATAAAATACCACATAAAAAATAACATGTTTTTAAATAATAAAAAAATAATATATGTTAAAAATATACTAAATAAAATAGTTATCTAACAAGTCATTATAATTTTAATGATAATGATATGCACTACGCCTCATATAAAAAGGAAAATTAATTTATAATTCTCTCAAGTTTACTTTATTTAGTAGGTTAATTTTCGTATTTTTTTGTAAAAGTAAGTCAGTCTTTTACGCATATTTTTATCTGATGGAGTTAATAAAAATAGAATATTACCATACTACCATTCTTTAAAGTCGAAAACTACAGTCATTCTAAACAAATTTTCTCTCTTTATCTCTCAAAACACAACTGCTCTATTAGTTCCTCTCTCATCAAACCCACCTAATCCAGATCTCTACAATGTCCCTGCTCAAAAAATCTACAAGATTCATTGCTGTCAATACTGCTCGAAAGCCTCCAGTAAGAGCAAGCCAAGATGAACAAAGCAAAGCAATTAAACCCAACATAGCAGCCAATTCTCCAAAGAGGTAAAGGACTAGCGAATGCCACGGAGAATAGGGAAGAGGCGTCGGCGGATGAGGCAGTATGGTTGTAGCGGTGGTGGTAGAGGACGCTTTAATGGGTCTCAGATCTCTAAGCGAAAGCATGCGGAAAACAAACCCAAATCTCTAAGTTTTTGTTAGGTTCGAGCTCATTGTTGTTTTTTTTGGATCAGATCTATGTAGGAGTAGTCCTTACCTTCGTCGCACAATGTGTTTGAGTTTGAAACCTAGCAAACAACAACAATCTCCCTGCTTACAAGAATCAAGAAAGGAGTGTAACAGGGGTCTAATCGTTCCTGCGAGGATGTTGGTTCCTAGGAATTTCTTTGAACTGAGAAGTGATGGAAGAAAATATTTGGAGCCTGGAAATTTGTAATAGTGTTGATGAATTGGAAAATATTTTCTTATCAAAATGAGGAATAATCATAAGTGTATATTAGAAACATGTTCTGCTTGAAATTTTCTCAAAGCTTCTTGTAGTGAGGATTTGTGTTATTCTTAACTTTTACCTGGATTATTTAGAGCTAGCTAATTTTTTTCCACTGAATTGGATCAAATGCAACTCTGGCAATTTTGTTGATTAGTGTTTCTTTTGTTATTGTTTATGCCTTCATTACAGGGTCATAAATGAAAGAACAAATACCACCAATGAAAGAACAAATACCACGCTAGAAGGATGATTGAATAATGTGGTCTACACAGTTTTGAATTCTTTTTGTTTGATGCCTACATTAATGCTGTGAATACCCAATTCCTTTTAGAAACTACTCGTTACTGAATTAGCCTTCTCAAGATAAGGTTTCGGTTCTTATGCGGAATCTTAGGTTTAGAATTGTTAATTTACGAAAATCAATACTTATTGTGAATGAAATTTTTTGCACATCAAAAAAATGGTAAGAATGTTGATGGAGTTTTTTGATTTCTCCTTTGAAATTCCAAAAAGAAGAAGAAAATAGAAGAAAAAGAAATTAGGATTCCTCATGTATGATAAAAATAGATTTGGGGGCATTTTTGTTTTTAAAATTTAATTTAAAGTTAATTTTGCTACACACCAACAACAAACCAATAGATGAATGAAAGACAAATAACACAAAAACTTAAGTGTAACTCAGTTTTAAACCTCAAGGATGTATATGTCACAAAATTAAAACTTGTGAACAGACTTACTATTTAGGACATACTTAGGGACTCAAAAATTATTTTCTCTATATTTTGTAGTTGGTATTTGTGCAACTAACAACCGTTTACTTCAAGAGGAATTGAGATTAGTCGACGTGGAATTTTATATTTTCGAGCCTTGAACGTACGCTCTTCTAAGCATGTCTAATAAACTCTTTATATACGTGAAGTTAAAATATATAATTTTATTCTTATTTGTTTGTTAGCTTATTTTAAAATTTGTATATTAGAGAGAGAATATATTATAAAGTGAATATTTTATTGATGAATTAGATGTGAAATATTAAAAAATAAATAGTAATTTTTTAGTTTTGTTGATAAACTGTAACACTAAAAAAAAATAGTTAATTTATTAGTAAAATATTGAAAAAGAGAGTTGATTATAAGTGAGAGTATAGTTGGGTTTAAAATTTGAGACAACTGTAGCACTAAAATATTATTTTTTTCAAAGAGGATTGTTAAAGAGACCGTTGTACATGTTT
>CAODLS011588615.1:0-10400 GCA_948243855.1 Flueggea neowawraea
AATCTGACAAATGGCAGACGCTCTTCGATATTTGAAAATTCAAATATTCTCTGACACAGTCACGAGGAAGATCAAAGGCATGACCGTTGGAGACTCGACAACGTACGTAGCATTGAATACAGAGCACACAACATTCAAACTCTGCACACAAATGGGAGAACTAAGCACGTAATTACCACCTGATATCAAGCAGTGGGTACTGAAACTTGACCTATGCACGCAGAAGAAAGATCGTTGCACGTAGGACTCTAATATAATCATAAACTATGTACGTAGTACACTTGGTATGCACGTAGTACGGACTAACGTCATTAAATTCAACATCTTACAACTATCTCACAACGACTGTTCTAAAAATTACAACGGTAGTTTTTGAAGAGTTCCTATAAATAGACGTTCTCAGTCATGAGATAAAGAAGAACAATCCCTGAGAGTGCCTAAAGCTTTAATAATCTTTCTCATTGTATTCTTATCTTGGTCTTGAACACTTACTTACCAACAAAGCTATTTACTTGCCATTTGTTTACTAAGTTGGTTTAAGAATACTGTCACTTAGTTGAGAATACTGTTGTAATCAATCTTTGGTTGTAAAGCTTGAGAAAAGAATAGGTTTGCTTTGGTTGTTTCCTTAAAAAATAAAGGAGTGTGGTTTTCTTGTTTTGACCAGGAAAAACAAGGTGTAGAATATTTTCTTGTGAGCGTGAAAAACAAGAAGCTGTAAACAGTTTGCCTCCACCAGAAAGAGAGGAAGTTTAGTGAATTCAAATTCTCCAATGAGCTAGAGAAGTGGACGTAGGTCAAAGAGGACCAAACCACTATAAACTTTGGGCTTTGTTTCTTTATCCTTACTCTTTTTCTTTTCATTATTTTCTGGTAGTGTTTTGGACTAAGCTAATGTTTTTTAATTTCAAGAATTCTTTAAAAAAATTCAAAAGACTTTATTTGTAGCAAGAAATCCAATTCACCCCCCTCTTGGATTGTCATATTGGAATTTCATTTGGTATCAGAGCTAAGTGCTCAATATATAGGGCTTAACCACCTTGAGTATAAGATTCAAAATGGCATCCTTAGGAGATATGTCTAGATATGAGGGTTTGTCAATTAACAGAGCTCATTTTTTTGATGGCAGTGACTATGTCTACTGGAAGACCAGGATGAAGGTATTTCTTAGATGTGAAGCTGAAGAAATCTGGGATGCAATAGAAATTGGACCTTACATTCCAAACAAAACTGTGGATAGAGTTGAAAGTCCGAAGCCTAAATCAGAATGGATTGACTATGATAAGAAGATGGTGTGCTATAACAAGGCAATGCACATCCTATTTTGCGCATTGAGCAAAACTCATTTTAACAAAGTTCAACAATGCTCAGCTGCATATGAGATCTGGAGAACACTGGGAATTACATATGAAGGTACATCCCAAGTTAAAGAAAAAAAGATGTTGTTCCTAGTTCACAAATATGAACTGTTCAAGATGAAAGAGGGAGAAAGCATCCAAGTAATGTTCGATAGATTTAATGATATCTTGAATGGTCTAAAAGCTCTTGGCAAAGCTTATTCCAACTCAGAACTTATGAGAAAAGTTTTAAGAGCTCTGGCAAAATCTTGGGCATCAAAGAAAGATGCAATCCTAGAAGGAAAAGATCTCAATACTCTCCCCTTGAAAGAACTGTTGGGTTCACTCCTGACACATGGAATGGGCCTACATGAAAAAGAGGAACAAGAATCAAGGAATGAAAGAAGAAAAGGAATGGCCTTAAAATCTAAGATTGTTGAAGATTCCGAAGAAAAAGAAGAAGAAGAAGACAATGATGATGAAGAAATGGCCATGTATGCAAGAAGATTCATGAGAAAGAACAAACCTTGGAAAAGAAGCAAGGATCAAGTGTCAAAGGATGAGTCAAAAAGAGATTTTAGAAAATATCAAAAGAAGGAAAACTCAATTATTTGTTACAGATGTAACAAACTTAGTCATGTAAAGCAAGAGTGTCCACTTGCCAAGAAGTACTCCAAGTTCTCCAAAAAGAATAAGAGAAAGGCGATGAAGGCCAGTTAGAGTGACAGTGATGACAGCAGCTCAGAAGAAGATGAATAAATAGAGGAAATGGAGAATCTATGCCTAATGGCAAAAGAAAGTGAATCCTCCAGTGATGGAGAAATTGAGGTAAATGAAAGTTATACATTTGAAGAATTGCATGATGCCTTTGATGAACTACATAAAGAATTTCAAAAACTCAGTGTCAAATCTATTGCGTTAAAGAAAATTTCAAATGATTTGAATGTAAAATTAGAGGCCTTAAACAAAGAAAAAGGTACTTTGATTGAGGAAAATCTGAGCTTAAAAAGGGAAGTTGAAAAAAATTTCGTCTATTGCTTTTAAGCTAACACAAGGGAAAGAGAACATTGATAAAATTCTCAGATCTCAAAGGCAGTCCCTGTTCAAACATGGCTAAGGTTATAACTATTTTACATCCAAAAAGTCTTCCAAAAATGTTTTCATTAAACAAGGCACCTTGATTGATAAAACATGCACTTGTTGTGGTAAAAATGGACACATAGCAAACACTTGCAAGTTGAGATTGACTAGAATCATTGAGACCAAAATGATTTGGGTTCCAAAAGGAACATTTACACAAAATCTATTCAAGACTAATCTATAAGGATCCAAAAAGATTTAGGTACTAATTTCAAAAAGTTGATGTCTTTGTAGGTATGCATGAGAGAAAAAACAAAAAAGAACTTGTGGTACCTTGACAGCGGATGCTCTCATCATATGCCTAGAGACAAAGCGATGTTCTCACAAATTGCTCCTAGAGATGGTGGATATGTTACATTTGGATATAATAACAAAGGTAAAATCGTGGGAGAAGGAAAGGTTGGTAAGTCTCCTAATCCAACTATAGACAATGTTCTTTATGTTGATGGATTGAAACACAACTTGTCGAGCAGTAGTCAGTTCTATGACAGAAACTACAAGGTTGTGTTTGAATCCACAAAATGTAGTGTTTTTACTCAAATAATGATATTCTATTCACTAGTTTTAGGCAAAATAATATTTATGTTGTTAATTTGTGTGACTCTAAATCCTTCAATGAAAAGTGCTTAGTTGTTGTGAATAATGACTTTTGGATGTAACATAAAAGATTAGGACATGCTAGTATGCACATATCTCAAAATTGAGCAAGCATGATTTAGTCAAATGATTGACAAAGCTCAAATATGAGAAATATTTAGTTTGTAATGCATGTGTCATGGGAAAACATTCAAAATCTTCATTTCATAGTAAACATATCATTTCTATAACTAGGCCATTAGAAATGTTACATATGGATTTGTTTGGTCCTATGAGTACCTTAAAACTAGGTAGAAAGACATATTATTTTGTCATCGTTGATGATTTCTCTAGATACACCTGGGAATTCTTTCTTGCTCACAAAAATGAAGCATTTCATGCATTCGAGTCATATAGCAAGAAAGTTCAAAATGAAAAGGGATATGCTATGACTTCCATTAAGAGTGATAGAGGAGGTGAGTTTGCATGTGAGCCATTTGAGACCTATTATGAGGAGTATGGTATTAATCATGAGTTTTTTTACTCCAAGGACTCCTCAACAGAATGGTGTTGTTGAAAACGAAATAGGACTCTTCAAGAAATGGCAAGGACTATGCTTAATGAAAACAACCTTCCCAAGTATTTTTGGGCTGAAACTGTTACAACTGCATGCTATATAGTAAACAGGGCATATATCCGATCCATACTCAAAAGAACTCCTATGATCACCATAACGAAGCTCACCAAAGATGAACAAGGAAAATGAGTAGATGAAAATCTCTACAGAGGTATGATTGGATCTCTCCTTTACCTAACAACAAGTAGACTAGATATCATGTTTAGTGTATGTTTATGTGCACGTTTTCAGTCTTGTCCAAAAAAATCTCACTTAAGTGCTGTAAAAAGAATTTTCAGATATCTAATTGGAACTAAGAATGTAGGCTTATGGTATCCAAGAAATGACTGCTTTGATCTAGTTGGCTATAGTGATGTTGATCATGTAGGAAACCAATTAGACAGGAAAAACACTTCTGGTACTTGTCAATTCTTAGGTAGTGCACTAGTATCTTGGTTCTCAAAGAAACAAAATTGTGTTGCACTCTCCATTGCTGAATCTAAATATGTAGCAGTTGGTAGTTGTGTTGCTCAAATTTTGTGGATCAAATAAGAACTATTGGACTTTGAAATTACATTTTTAAAAATTTCAATTAAGTGTGATAACACTAGTGCAATTAATATTTCCAAAAATCATATACAACACTCAAGGACAAAACACATAGACATTAAACATCATTTTATCCGTGACTATGTTATCAATGGTGATATTGAACTTGAGTTTGTGTCCACAATTGATCAACTTGCAATTATTTTGACAAAACTCATTGATGAGAAAAATTTTGTGTCCATCCGCAGAAGAATAAGCATGTGTGATTTGAGTGAATTTTGATTGTTTGTGCAAAGCTTATGTTCATCTGCATTCATGCATATATTTACAATAAAATGATCCATATGCAAAAAAATAATCACTGCAACTGGAAGGTTTGAGTATGGAAGTATTGGTTTCTGCAACTGTACTGTGTGCGTTAAAGAAGACAATGCACGATGTTGATGGTCAGTCAAAATTGAGTACATCAGGTTTAGTTGCTAAGTGCATCGAAGAGGTACTGCGCAAGCAGATTATATATCTGGATTTGTGCTACATACACATTAGGATGTGTTGTGTGCGTTATCAAAAATGGTTGTTCACTGGAAGTTGTCTGGGGTTATACTATGCACGCTACATATCATACAAAGCGCGTTGACGAGAAAGGCATCAGTTCTGGAATTTCAAGGAGATCACTCTAAGTGTGTTGCACTAGGTATAAAACACGTAGAGCTTGAGGTAGTGGCATTGGGTTCAAATGATGAAACACTATGGACGTAGAAAGACATACAAGACACGTAGAATGATTTAAGTAGCACCTCTCTATGTACATTACGTCCAAGATAAAGGAAAAGTGTATGAACGTAGAATGGGACAAGGTATGTAGATGCCATTTTGTCTATTCTGTGTGCGTAGAACACATTGCTGTGTACGTTAGACTTAACCCTCATTGTCTTAAGAGTTCTACCCAAAGCCACGTCTAAGTGCGTTGAATAATATAATATGCACGTAGGTTTTCATAGACTTATCAATAACATACATAGTATGTTTTTCTATGCACGTAGATTTTTTTTCTTCTCATAAAACCCTAAATCGTACATTCTCAAATCATTCAATCATTTCTCAAATTTGAAACCCTAAAACAGATCCTTCTCTAAACCGAACTCTATTCTCTACCAAAATCGACTCTCAGACATCTCCTAGCTCACAAAATCACCCACCAATCTTCAAAATTTCCCCAACAACATCAAAACCCTAACGCACTGTACGTGCTTTCACTCTCTCTCAACCTACGTAACAACAATTGTTCTAATGGCACCCAAGAAAAGGAGCGAAATCCAAACCAAGATGGCTCACGACACTCTAAAAAAGACAAAAAATGAAGAATCATCTAGAGGAGTAAAAAGGCCCAGAAGTTCACAAGAAAAACCGATTTTCACAAAATCTGGTATTCCAGTCTCATCTCCGTCCAAGGAAAGGAAGAAAAAAAAAAGAGTGATGATGGAGGAGTTTGACTCCACACAGTTTGTTGATATGAAAGCTGCCAAGATCTTCACTCATTTACAGCATGTCAAGTTCTGTGACTCGAAAGTTTTTGATTTCAAATCATTAAAGGAAGGATTATTGGACATCGAAGAAGACTTTTGAAGGTTTACGTTTCGTGATTTTTGTGTCAATGCATCAAATTTCTACCAGGAGTTGATTTGGGAATTGTACGCCAACGCTCAACAGTGGGTAAATAAGGACATTGAAGATATTTTGTTTTACTAGACGATTAGGGTCAAAAGTCGAGTTCATGGAGTTGATGTTGTCATTGAAGAAAAGCTGTTGAACAAGGTATTCCAGCTACTTATGGTTGGAATCAGGGTAAAACGAGAAAAGGGTCTCAAAGAATATGTTGACACGGCAGGGAACACAATTACAGTTGACACTACAAAAAGCAGGGAGTATATGCTTGATCAATTTGGTGTGGTGAAACTGGATAAGAAGGTCAAGCTACTAGATCAAAATGACTTTAGTGTCAAATGGAAGATGGTTCGGACCGCCTTCACAAAGATTCTCCAACGGAAGTCTCACACCCAATCTTCTCTCACCAATCAAGATGAGATCATAATGTATATGATGATGAAAGGAGAGAAAATCAATTTTGCCTGGGTAGTAGTTGATTGGATCCTTGATAAAGTCAAGAACTCCAACTTTCCTACATTCGCTGCTCCAGATAGGCAGATAGAGGAAAGCATGCCTTTCGAAAGCCACCCCACTCTCATCTTTCAGTATTTTAAAATTGACTTAGGCGGCTTCGATCAACGACAAGTCATTGAATCCAAAAAATCAAGGATGAGTCCCTTTCAAACATGAAGTTCTATAGGACAGTTGGAAGAGGCTGTGTCTTTCAACCGTATATCAGAGAACAGGACCAGATGTTCCACAAAAAGGACAAGTCCAAAAAGCCAAAGGCAGATGAGATGATTTCCATTCGAAAAATTACTTAGGAGAAAAGGAAAGTACACAGACGAGCAACTCCTCCAATTGAGGAAATGGCACCCCCTCAACCCGACGTATGTGAGGGATCTCAAAGAGCTGAGGAATCATCTGTCACTCAAACCCAACTTGATACACTGAAGCAAGACCTTCTGGAGTTTAAAGCTTCTTCTGAAGCATTTCAGGTAGAAACCAGGGAAAACTTCGAGACGGTAATCAACTTGCTCCAAGTGCACTTCACAGCTCTTAAGTCACTCAAAACTGAACAGGTTGTTCCTCCATCACCAAAAGTACCAACACCACCACCAGAGAAAACCGAGGAAGAAAGGGAAAATGAAATGACCCTTGAGCAAGCAAGGTAGATTCTCCACCTTTATAAGGAACATGTTGGTACTCTTGATGAGTCAAAGTTTAAATCTTCTGAGTCCGCGAATGATGACCCTCCACCTCCTTTGGTTGTTGAAATTGACACTGACAGAGGTGAACTTCACGAGACTTCATTCTATATAGTTGAAGAACCAAAAGAATCTGACCCTATTGATAACAATGGGTCTGATATGGAGGAGGTATCCTCTGCAAACGCACCTGCTGAAGCATATCCCACTGAACAAATTGTTGAACCATTCATGAAATCCCACATTGAATCTGATGTACATATGACAGAGGAACCAGCTGACCCTGATGTGCAAACAGGTTGTGCACCTGAAATTTCAATAGAAAGGGAACATCGTGAAGAACCTGCGGTGCAAGCAGAGGAGGAGCACAATGCATTTGATGTGCCTTTGCCCGAAGCTAGACCTGCCACTATCATTCCTCCTGATGTGCCTCCTAAGCAGAAGTTCGGAGTGACCAAATCTCATCCCTCTTCATCTCAACGTCGCTTTAGTATATACAAAGACATTGATCAACTGAAGAAACTGCAACAAGAATTCATGCGTAGATTTGCTGGCCCGGATTTCAAGGCAACCTCATCATCCTCTAGCTCGGAATCAAATGAGTCCAGGGACTCTTTCGGATGGGAATTTATATTTCCTCCCTCAGCTCCTCCACCTCAACTGATTCCAGAATTTGAGCCTGTTATCAATCCTGTTGATATTTCTCACGATCGAGCTCACCGGAAACGAATCAAAATTTTGGAGAGGTTAGTAGCGGAAGAAAAATCAAAATTGGCCAACATGCCTCCAATTCCAGAGGTCGTTGAATTATCTGACGATGAAGAAGATCCGAAATCTATTTTTGATGACTTATATTGCAAAATTCTGCTCCAAAGAACCATCAGAGAGGCTACGCCTAATCTATCTAAGGAAGGCATCACACAAGTTCTCTCTACAATCGCAAAAGAACTCCAAACTTCCAGCTCTCAATCGTCCCCTTCTCGACAATGATTCTCCATATCAAAGATCCACATTGTTCTTCATGCATACATCTTACATTTCACATCTCATCTGTGCTTTACATTTCTATACCTGATATGTATGTCAGATGTGTTAATCCAATTGCTATTCTCTCCATTTTTACGCTCTTTCACTATGCTTCTATATTTTTTATTATAAAAAAGGGAGAAAATGTGTATGTTAAC
Organism: Flueggea neowawraea; assembly: GCA_948243855.1. Classification (NCBI taxonomy): domain Eukaryota; kingdom Viridiplantae; phylum Streptophyta; class Magnoliopsida; order Malpighiales; family Phyllanthaceae; genus Flueggea; species Flueggea neowawraea. Next base: position 8,258 of record CAODLS011588615.1, read on the forward strand.
ACGAGTTTGTTTACTCTGATATTGCTCTAATATGTGATATTATTGAAATTTGTTCACTAACATTGGGACAAGGCTTCACAACCTTGATCAAAATTGTTTTAGCAATATTAATAACAAGTGCATTGATTGAGGGGGAGTACAAATTCTTTCAATGTTTTGTTATCATCAAAAAGGGGGAGAATGTTGAATTAGTTTTTGATTAACATGAAAACTCCTGAATTTTGATAATTTAACAAAATAATTGAAACAGTTAAGCTATGCACGTTCTTCAACTCTCTAAGTACGTTAAAGAATGATCCATGTACTTTGAACCAAGACCTATGCACGTTGATCAGAGATAGAGGCATATCAAGATTTTAGAAATGGACGCTATGCGCACAAGAACTCATGCAATGTGCGTAGAACAAGTGCAATGTGCGTAGAAGCCAAATGCAATGCACGTAGACGTTGTGAATCAGTAAAGAAGAATAACCCAGTATCATACTGTGTGCGTAGCAAGCAGTGCAGTGCGCGTAGACGTGGTGCATCAGAAAACAGAATGAATCAGTATATTACTATGCGCATTGAACATAGACCAAAGCACGTAGTAAAAAGAAGATACTTACTGGTTTAAATACCACTTGATACTACGCACGTTGAATAAGGGTCTAAGCACATAGACGAGAATGATATATGTCTGAAGTGATAACGCCAAAATCTATTGCAGTGTGTCAGAATTCAAACGAGAATATTCTCTAACATAAATTCAGAGAGTATCAGCACAGTGAGCCACGTATAGAGGATAAAAACACAAAGGTGTCAGATAAGGTGAGTTGGACAATCTGACAAATGGAAGACGCTCCTCGATATTTGAAAATTCAAATATTCTCTGACACAGCCACTAGGAAGATCAAGGGCATGACCATTGGAGACTCGACAACATACGTAGCATTGAATACAGCGCACACAACATTCAAACTCTGCGTACACAGATGGGAGAACTAAGCACGTAGTTACCACCTGATATCAAGCGGTGAGTACTGAAACTTGACCTATGCACGCAGAAGAAAGATCATTGCACGTAGGACTATGATATAATTATGAACTACGTACGTAGTACACTTGGTACGCACGTAGTACGGACTGACGTCATTAAATTCAGCATCTTGCAACTCTCTCACAACGGTTGTCCTGGAAATTACAACGGCTCGTTTTTCGAGAGTTCCTATAAATAGACGTTCTCAGTCATGAGATAAATAAGAACAATCCCTGAGAGTGCTTAAAGCTTTGATAATCTTTCTCATTGCATTCTTATCTTAGTCTTAAACACTTGCTTACCAACAAAGTTGTTTACTTACCATTTGTTTACTAAGTTGGTTTAAGAATACTGTCACATAGTTGAGAATATTGTTGTAATCAAGCTTTGGTTGTAAAACTTGAGAAAATAATAGGTTTGTTTTGTTTGTTTCCTTAAAAAACAAAGAAGTGTGATTTTCTTATTTTGACCAGCAAAAACAAAGTGTAAAAGATTTTCTTATGAGCCTAAAAAACAAAAAGCTATAAACAGTTTGCCTCCTCCCGGAAGAGAAAAAGTTTAGTGAATTCAAATTCTTTAGTGAGTTAGAGGAGTGGACGTAAGTCAAAGAGGACTGAACCACTATAAACTTTGGGCTTTATTTCTCTATCCCTTACTCTTTTTCTTTGCATTATTTTGTGGTAGTGTTTTGGACTAAATTACTTTTTTTGAATTTCAAGAATTTTTTAAAAAGTTTTCAAAAGATTTTATTTGTAGTAAGAAATTCAATTCACCCCTCTTCAATTGTCATATTGGGATTTCAGTGTGAATCGAAAAGAAAAAAAAAACTATTTAGGAAGCTCAAAATTAATTTACTGGAAATAACAAGATCTTTGGGAAAGAATCAGAGATAAAATAGGTGTCAAGGAGTAAATCGTGGCAGTGATTTGGGTGAGGAACAAAAGAGGAAAGAAATCAAAAATCAAAAGAAGGCATCAGTCTTGAAAAAAAAATGAGAGGGAAAAACCAAACAGGAAGGAAGCAACCGAATGGGCCAAAGAACAAAATCAAATGGGCCAGAAGAATGTTAAAAGAAAGCCAATATCAACTTCATCATCCGGCAATCAAATGGGACAGGCCTGGGTAGTA
>CAODLS011589221.1:0-15938 GCA_948243855.1 Flueggea neowawraea
TGGTGAAAGGTAAATCTTCTAACCTTAATTATATATGTTGATATGCATGGGTCCTTGGGGGAATTCAAGGCATTAAATTTTTGTTATATCCGCTGCCATGAATGTATATGAATGTCATATTTTAGCCGCGAATTCCAACAGGACCAAGTGGAGCCCGTAAGCCAGAATCGAGCCCAAACCTTAGAGAAACCAAGGGAATGAGTCCAAGACCGATGGTAAATATTTGAGTTCCATTGAAAGCCCAATGGTATAGCCAGTGGTAGAGTGGAATGGGAATCTTTCCATAGAGCTGGAGCTGGAGGAACAGTGGAGATATTGTTTTGGCGGGAAAGTTTGTTAGAGAAATAAAGAGGAAGCCAATGGAGTTGTAGCAGATGAGGTTTGTTTTTAGGCTTCTAACTGAATGACCCGGGACAGGATTTTAATAAGTGGGAAGTGCTGGTCAGCCAGTGGGAGTTTTCCACCGGGTTTGCAGCAAGAGGAGTTCCACTAGCAATCGTCTTTCTCAAAAGAAATTCCACTAACAACAATCTTCTCGGATGGAATGACTATTCTTCTCGGATGGAATGACTATGTAAGTTATGTTTGGCTACAGATTTATGGATCCTTACCTTACATTACATTACACCCCAAGTGGTGTTCTATCCTTTCTTTTCTTTGTTTTAGTCTTCTTTAGTCGTCTTAGCCATTGTTCTTTATTTTCAAGCTTTCCAGTACATTGTTCATTCATCAATACAATCTCTTCATCACTGTGCTCTTGTGAATTTTATCAAGGAACCCACTACAATAGATTTCATCCCTATGAATTTAGATTAAGTCATTTCGGTTTGGGAAAACCAAAAATTCCCTAGCATGCTTGCGAAAATAAAAAGTGCAGCATTGTTCTTTGTTTAGCCAAAAAATAAGGGAAACAATCTTCTGGCACGCTCGGTGGAACACACACATAATGATGAGGTGATGTCGATGATATGCAACAACATGAATATAGGGACTGGTGCTTCCGATTCTATCATTGGAAGTGTAGAGAGAAGCCTTTTGCAACAGCAAAGGCAATGCAAACTTATGAAGAAGGGAATTTTTATTCCTATTCTTACTACAATTTTGCACAGGTGAATTATTTCACAGTGCAAAACGTCCCACACAACTACAGGCTCGGAGGGCAATATGGGCAGGAGGAGTATTTTACCCACTGCCTCAAGAATTTCATTACTGCGACCGCTAGGATGATGGCTGGTCAAGTGGGTCATTGGTTGGTCAAGGATTCCAGGAACTTGATCAAAATTATGAGTTCATTAAAGAAGGCCACACAACTACAGAATCGAGGGACAACCACGACAAAATGAGAGAAAGTTTATTGGCTCTCCGTAAGGGTCTTGAGGAATTTATAGCACGAAGACTTGAGGAGTACCGTCAAAAAACCAAAAAAGATTTTGACAAATTTAATGAAACACAACAAAGGAAAACGAAACAACAAAGATTACTTTTCCCCCTGGAAGGAAATTTTTCTGAGTATTCTAGTTGTCCTCCGTTTATAGTAGAGAGTAAGGGCTCAGAGGGGGGGGGCACACCCTTTGTTCCTCAGGATTCGTAGAAGGCTCAAGGAAAAATTCTTGAGCAAAAGCATTCTAATCTCTCAGAGAACTTGGCGCTTATTTTTCTAGAGAAGGCTGAGGCTGGAAAGTTGCCAGGGGATAACAAAAAACTCCACCTGGAAAGTTTTTTTAAGGAGCCACTTGAAGACCTTACATGGCCATCCAATGGGGCCAATAGGAAATCAAGGTTGGAGTTGGAGGAACCCAACCTATTGGAGTCAAAGGACTTGAACCCCAAACCTGCAAAACCTGAGCAAACAACATTTTTTGAAAAACCACCTGACAAAAAAAGGTACGTAAATTCAATTGTTCAAGTTTTGTTGGATGATGTTTTGTGTCCTTGCAGAAACTTCAAAGCCTCGGGGGGAGAGTCATATGGGAAGGAAAGATGGCACATTTCCATTCAGTGGAGATGATCCCTCAAGAGTACATGTTTCGCCAAAAGCCACAATCAGAAATCAAGCTTTATTCACTTCAAATTTTGTGGCTACAATCATAGAAGGATTCAAGAAAATTGGATGGCTTAGAAAGTGTTTCGAGGAGCTACCAATAGATGAAAAAAATCACAATTGATGCAAGTTCCTATCACAAAGGGAAACTTCACAATAATAAGAATGTTAAGGAAAGCTAGTCATATCTCAGGCAGTTGGAGGCTCCACTGGTTATTGATCTTGGTTAATACCCGTAAGAATAAGGTGGAGCTGCCACACCTTTGAAGAAAAAAAAATGGCAACAACTCAGGTGGAATCTCTAAATAAATCCTGAGAACAAAAAGAAAGAATAGAAAAAAAATAAACTCAGTAGGCTTCATAGCCACTACAATCTGCTTCTTTCAATGAAAGGTCCTGAAACCAACCAGAAATTCTCATCTATCCATATCTGTAAGTTGCAGGCCTCTTTAGCCACAAAGAGAAAAAAAATATCATATCATATTCATTCAACTAGTGGAATCAATCTCCTGGTCATTTTACAAACCACAATAGAGGAAAGAAAATGAGACAAGAGAGAAACAAAAGAAATAGGACTTAGGCCATTTTCTTATTTATTTCAGGAAATTTATTGTTATTATAGTAGAAATTTTCCTTCCAAGACTAGTTTGTGTATAGGAGACAGAGCACAAAAATGTAAAAATCAAAGTTCTATTTGCGTAAGTTGAAAGGTCCTCCTAGATTCATGTAGAGTTGTTGCTGGTTCCATAACCACAGGTTCCAGATCAGAAACCGACAGTTCCAGTTTATGGAATGAAAGAATCGGAACCAAAGGTTCCACGGTTTGGTCTGGTTTCGGTTTTTTTTTGACCGATTTTAATTGGTTCAACCGCCGATTCCGGTTCTGGTTCAATTCTTTTTTTCCCAAAAATTTTGTTTTTAATCCGCTATTTTATCCCGTCAAAATTTTTTCGGTTTGTAAATTTTGTTATATTCAATAATTAACTATAGTACCAATAATATATTGTATGCCAAAGATTTTTTAAAATAATTTTCAAACAAATTAACTATTTTACTAGTAATTACATCACATAATTTTAAATAAAATTAAAAAAAAAACTCATTAACTTTTATTAGATATCATCACTTGTGGCGGAAGAATATCGTGGTTACAATACTGAATTTAATTATACAAGATAAGTATACAACAATTAACAATACATGATAAATTAGAATACAAGTAAAAAAATAAAAAAACTAAACTAACTCTCGTCGTTGGAGTCGAAAATGTTTTTTGTGGAAGTGTCACCATCAAAAAACTCCTCACATTCAGATGATGATGAATGGAGTTGGTATTGAGTCATTTAAAGCGTCATTGACCAATCATCAACACAAACTTAAGCTTCCAACATCTCAAGAGCCAATTTTGATCTCTTAGAGTCTAAAATATTACCTCCATTACTAAAAATTTGCTCAACCACCACGGTAGAGGCGAGAACTGTTAGTACTTGGAGTGCAATCTTCGAAACGGTAGGAAATGTCATCTTGTATTGCTTCCAAAAATTTTAAATCTGAAAATCACCACCAACTTAAAAAACAATGGTTAAGTAAACTTCAAACTCGTTATGAGAGTTTAAAGAACTCATTGGTTCCTTTCGCTTATCCACTATCAATTTGGATCTCACGAACAATGATGAGTATGAGGTAGGGATAAGTGAAAATGAGCATGATTCAGATTCCTCATTTAGACAAGGAATAGAAAAATATTCTAATAATTTATTTATTAAAAATCTAACTTTAGTAACAATTTGTAAAACATTAATATCATTTTCATTTTCTAATCCTAACAATGAATAATACGTTTTCAAAATATCTTTCAAAAAATCAAATTTGTTGTTAATCTTAGGATCAAAAATAAATACAATAAGATAAATATCGAGAATAAATTTAAAATAATTTAACCATTTCAATTTCATTTGAAGGACAGAATATTGAATTTCTTTAATTTTCTCTCCCTCGTTAAATGCACCAGCTATGTTTAATACTTCTTCTAAAAACTCATGTGAGGTAAATTTATAAACATTTCTAAAAAAATTAATGGCACCATTAAAATATTGTAAAATTTGAATAATTTTTTCACAAATATTCCAAGTAGTGGGTAAATATTACTACTTGAAATATATTGAGTGGCAAAAGAACATAATAAATTTTTGTAATCAATAGATTGAGAAAATAATTTGAAAGCCGAGTTCCAATTGGTATAAACATCTTTTGCAAAATATTTTGGTTGTTTACCTTTTTTAATATAAAAATTTGTTCACTCGTTGGGTCCAAGGCCGAACTTAAATATAATAAAGAACATTTTTAATTGGTTGAATATACACATTCATTGCTTGTAAACCATATTGAACACATAAATTTAAAATATGACAAATACATCGTATATAAAAAAAATTGGCTATCAAAATTCGGTTGACAAATATTTTTAAATATTTTTTAAATCATTAGCACAAACATTATTAGCCGGTGCATTATCCAATAAAATTGAAAAAATTCTATTAACCAACTTATATTTTTTTAAAATATTATGAATTAATTTATAAATATTTAATGAGAAATAAAATTTATCAAAATATCTATATGCTAAACTCTTTTTTGTACAATAAAATTCTCATCAATCCAATAACATATAATGACCATATATGAATGCATTAAAGTATGATCACTCCAAATATCGAAACAAATAGAAACATGTATATCATTTGATTGAAAATAATTTACTAATTTTTTTTAGTTTTAGACAATTTAAGCAATTTTTTTCTAATCAAATGTCTAGTAATTAGTTTATAAGCCGGTTGAAAATGTTCTTTTTATCTATTTATTAAATCTCAATTTTTTAGAAAAACTAACTGATAAATTATCAACAACCATTTAGACAAAACTCATACTAAATTCATCATAATTATAACAAAACAAACTAAGTTGAGAGGAAAAAAAGTAAGCCTGGTTAATTGAATTTGTCCTTTTGACATTCTCATTTTTTCCGAATGCTTGTTTATTATATGTTTTTGAAATGTTTCATAACCCCTTCATGTTTTTAACAAATACTCATGCAAACAATAATTACAAAAAGACTTTAAATTTTTTATCACCATTGAGAATTTTCTTAAAATGAATTTTAAAAAATATCGAAACTATAAATTCTTCCTCCCACTTCCCCCCTATCTCCTTGGGTGGGATTGAGAATTGGTTGAGTTTGATTTTTTTAAGTTTGAACATTTTCAACTTTAAAACTTTCAAAATTTCTTATTTCACCAAAATTTTTCATTACACCAAAATAAATATACAAATATTAATTAAATATAATAAATAACTAAATTAAACTATAGTAAAAAAGTAGAAGAAATTTAAAAATTGTAATTACAAAAAATAACTTTGAAAAATATAAAAAACGTAATTACAATAATAAAATATATAAATAATTAATAAAAATAATTTAAAGCAAAATAAATTTTTGAAAAAATGAGAATGTGAAAGAGATTGAGAGAAAAGAAATGATGTAAAATAGATAAGAATGAGATGAAATTATTTATAGAATTGAAAAAATAAAAATAAAAATAAAAAGAAGGTAAATGACCGTTAGAACCAGTAATTCCAACAGCTAGAAACCGGATATTCCAATGGTCCTATTGCGGTTTGAACCGGCGGTTCTACAGTTTGTATAGGGGTATAACCGGAACCTAAACCGTAACCTTCCAGTTTTGGACGGCCCATTCCAGTTTCAGTTCGATTCCGGTTTTGATCGGTTCGATTTGCCAATTCCGGTTCCAATTTTACACCTCTAGATTCATGCTTGGAACCTCTCAAGTCTTTGGTGGTAAACTATAACTCATGTTGAGCTGCAAGATCAGCAGGAGCGGGTACTATCATCTTTGCCACTGGTTCTACTATTTGCCATCATGTTCTTTACCAATGTGCCCTGTTATTTGCCACAAGATCTTTCTCACTGTTATTGCCACTAACTTTCTCGTTGCTAGAATCATCCTCATCTGAAAGGGAGATTGTCTCTTGGGTCTAAGGAGTCCGTGAAGGAGGTTTTACAATAGAAGACAGGTTGGAGGAACCTTCCCCCGCGAGAGCAACAACATTTTTAAGTTTTGTGGAATCAATTATTGGCGGAAAATCAGGCTGTTTATTGTTGTCAAGATGGAAAATGCTCAAAGGGATCAAACCTTCAAAAATATCAAAAAGGGGAGCAGTCTTGTACCATTTCTCCACCAAGGGAAATTGTGGTAACCAATGGTGTGACTCACAAAAGGCAGGCTACTCCTCTAACCTCAAGATTTGGAGAACCTGCACCCAAGAGAAGAGAAGAGTTAGCTGAAATATAACAAGTTCCAATAGTACCAATAGGCTATGTGGCTACTGGGATGGATAATGAATAGCATAGGACAAACAAAGTGGAGAATGGGCCACTGGCCATCCCATAGCAAATTTAAAGTGGAAACTGCGGAGTTGGCCTCTAGGCCATTTCCAGGCAGAATTTTAGTCATTTTCAGGCAATGGTAAGCCTTATATCAAAGGGGGAAAATGAACAGAGTCATTCCTCAGCCATTTTACAGGAACAATCCACCACAATTCACAGCTTAAAAGCATAAATTCAAGGTTTAGGCACAATAAATTTGGAGCTGGAAAGGAGGACGCTTTTTACCTAGTTCCTTGAATTTTTGTTGACGAATTCCTTGAAAGATTTCTCCTCAGCAGTGATTAAGTTGTAGAATGAGAACTCTAAGATGCTGTCATCTTTGAGCTGCAAGGTACAATAAATGAAAGTCAAGAATCAAGGTCGCAGCCGAATTTCTTACAGATTAAACCAAAAGAACAAAATTTCTATAGAAATTCCGGAAGCATTCCGACTGTAATTGAGCCTCTAACTCCCTGTTCCCAGGAGCACACTTCAGCAGTCACAATTCATAATTCACAGGCAGTTAATTCGAATTCATCAGCATCACTAGATCTCAGTCAATAAAAATGCTCTTTACCTTGACTGAAAGAGAATGGAATTATGGATACAAGCTGCAGCTGCAAGAACAAATTTGGAAACGCCGAAATTGAAAGTCAAAACGCTGAAGAGCTTCGGAGGATTTTGTCCGTAAACTCCACATAGGTGCTGAATAGATAAACATTTTGAGAGAGACGGAACAACAACGTGAGGTCAATTGCAGCATGAATTATCAATACAAGCAGCTTCATAATCATTAGAGAGAGTTGGGAAAAAGAGACGAAAAATCAAAAGGAATACCTAGAAGGACTTACTAAAAAATCCAAGGCAAGCTGTGGCTCCTCTTGGCGAACGACGGATCTCCGCTGGGCGAGGACGGCAGCGACACGCGACAGAATTCCTCCTGGCGGCGAGAATGGCAGGAACGGAACCCGGCAGACTGCGTTTCCTTCAGGCAGACGCGTTTCCTCTTGACGAGACCCAATGGATTTTTCCTTCTCTGACAGCGACAATGGAGCTTCCCTCTTGGCGGATGCGTTTCCCCTCCGGCGGACGGCGCTATTCTCCTCCTCTTGGCGACGGCGTGCTCCTTCCCTGGCTTGTGACGCGGCGCAGACATCCGATTCTAGAGGTCCGGCCTGGCGGCGGCGCTACTCTTCTCCAACTACCGACGGTGGCGGCACAAAGGAGCTCCCTCTTTCACAGTGAGACGCCGGCGATGCTGTTTTCGTCTGCTTGAAACGCGACAGAACCGGAGGGAGGCTTGGTGGCTGTGATATCGACGGAAAAGCAACAGTAGAGAAGGTGAGGTGCTTCCATTTTCTATGCCGTTTGTTTTGAGACTGAAGGGGAAAAGGGGAGGCTTGGGCTTGGTCGATGCCAAGAGGCATAGAAGGAGACGTCTGTTGCGTTTCTTTTTGTTTGCCGTTTTGAATTAAAGAAGGGGGTGGGTTGGTTTGTTTAAATGGCTGGTCGGTTTGGTTTGAAAAATGGATATTTAATCGCTGGTTTTGGTTTGTTTCTTTGGCTTGGAAGATTTATTTGGCTTGGTTTTGGGTTGTGGGCTTGGTTCGTTGGAAACTTGATTTAAATGGATGGTTTGGTTTGGAGTGATGGTTTTTGTGGTTAGTTTGTCCGGGTTGACCTTAGAAAATAATTTTAACTCTGTCCAGGTGGCTTTGATTTTTAATGGTTGGCCATTTGGTTACTTTGCTATGGGTTCTTCTGGTTTCACTCTTGAAATTGGATTGGGTTGGGTTTGGTTTGGTCTCAGTTCAAAATGAGTGAGCAAAATAACTGGTTTTGAGCGAGAATATCTTTAAAACGCTGTTGGTTTCTTTAGTCGAGAATTCACAAATGGCCACCACAAAATATTTTTCCACGAATATGCAATAAAGTGATGTTTATTGGTGAGTTGTTTGTGGAATAAAATTAGCGTGGTTAGACTGCAGCGTCACCATAATCTTCCACAAATTTCATACTGCAATAGTTTATCAGATGGGAAAAATTTTGCACAAACAAATTGTTGCAGGGGATTTTTGCAAGAGTACTTCAACTGTCAGAGGAATCAATTTTTTTTCTAGTGGAATTGCAAGAAAATAGTTTTATCCGTGTTTATGATTTCACTCAAACCATAAACACACGGGGCAATTGTTACACCATAAAATTGGCTTCTGTCTAGTGGATCGAGTGAAGCCCATAAGCGAGAATCGAGCCCAAGCCTTGAAGAAACCAAAGGAATGAGTCCAGGTTCGATGAGAGATATTTGAATTCTATTAAAGGCCCAATGGTATAGTAAGTGGTAGAGTTGGAATGGGAGTCTTTCCATAGAGCTGGAGCTAGAGGAACAGTGGAGATATTGTTTTGGTGGGACAATTTGTTAGAGGAATGAGGAGAAGTTAGTGGAGTTGTTGCAGATGAGATTTGCTTTCAGGCTTCCAATTGAATGAACCGGGATAGGATTTTAATTAGTAGGAAGTGGTGGTCAGTCAGTGGGAGTCTCCCATCGAATTTGCAGCAAGAGGAATTCCACTGACAATCATCTTTCCAGAAAGGAATTATACCAACAACAATCTTCTCAGATGGAATGACTATATAAGTTATATTTGGCTATAAATTATGGATCCTAACCTTATATTACATTGCATCCCAAGTGGTGTTCTATCATTTCTGTTCTTTGGTTTTAGCCTTCTTTAATCGTTTTAACCATTATTCTTTACTTTCAAGCTTTCCAGCACATTGTTCATTCATCAATAAAATCTTTTCATCATTGTGCTCTTGTGAATTGTTTATCAAGGAACAAGAAACCCGTTACAATAGATTTTATCCCTTTTTATATTTGCAATCGTTTGAATGAAGTTAGATTAAGTCATTCCGGTTAGGAAAATCGAAAATTTCCTAGTATGCTAGAAAATAGAAAAGGCAGCATTACTCTTTCTTTAGCAAAAAAAATAAAGGAAACATTAACAATATTAAAATAATTTGATTAATTGCTAAAACAAATAATAATAATAAAATTATTAAAATAAAAAAAAATAATAGAAAGACCAAAAGCAATATTTATAATTCAAGCAAAAAACAAATAAAAAAACAAAATGGTATGAAAACCAAAACGACGTCGTTTTTGTGGACAAGGCAGAACAAATTAACGATCACCCATTCAACTGAACTCTCCTGGTCATTCCCAATTTGAGGAACACAATCCCTGAGTCTCTGTTTGGTTTGAAAGAATTGAATGAAAAATATATGAAATGAAATGAAATTTTATTTCCATTCAATTTTTATTGTTTGGTTACTAAAATGATAAAAGAAATGAGGAGAAATAATTAAAAAAGAAAGAAATCAATTCCCTTATTGCATTCGCAGATTTCTCACAAAATTCGATAGAAAATGATGGAAATGGAAAGAAATTTAAGGCAAAATAACAATTTTGTCCTTTAAAAATAGAAAGTTAAAATGATGTCATTATGAGTAACATAGTTTTTTTGTTAAGAGAAAAATTACATTTTCTTCATAATTCTATTGAATCAACCAAATAAAACGAAAAAAATTTAACTTCTCCCCTATCCAATTCTCTTAGGGGCATCTCCAACGTTATTCTATTTCACCAAATTGATGTGTTTTTCACACTTAAGCTTCTCCAACTTGTCACCATTTTGGTGCAGTTAATAGTGACACACCATCTTGGTGTGGTGCACTTTTTTTTTTCTTTAACAATATTATTTTGTATTTTTTCTTGTTAAATTTAATTTGTTGTTTATGCAACTAAATTATTATAAATTGATTATAATAATTTTTTGTTCATTGTTTGTTAGTATTATATATTATATTTTTAATTTAAATTTAAAATTTTTAAATGAAAATTTATTTATAATGTATTTTAAATGTAACTTATGATATGCATTTTAATAATGAAAATAATAATATAAAAATTAATTATATAAATTCTCAAACACTCATGTCTAAATATTTAAATTTCACAACAAAAAAAATTAAAAATTACATTGATACTATTTAAAAAATACCAACATAAAGTTCGAACAATATAACATAAAAGTAAAAACATACCGGCATAAAGATTAAACAATACAACATAAAGGTTTAAGATTAACTAAAACAAGCATTTAATATTGTGGAAAATTATTTTCGGAACCCGATCCTCCTAGATAATCAAAGTATTGACCAAAAACATCTAAAGGATTTTGAGATTCTTGGCCTTGTTCTTCAAATTGTTGAACATGAGATCTTTCTTCTTGATTTTTTTTTGAAATCTCTGTTATTGAGTTCTTTTTTGCATAATTCTAATTTGTTCACTACGGAAAAATTCAGGTAAGTTTGGATCAAAAATGGAACTCAGATCTTTCAATAAAATTTTATTCTCTTCCTTGAATTCAGTAACTTGTAATTTTCGCATTTGAACTTCATGACTATGTTGAAAATCCAAGTTACCTCTCTTAAAGATTTCAACAAGTTATTTATTTTGTTCAATAAGTTTTGAAAGTTGTTCATCATTTTTCTTTTTCCTTTTGCTTTTTTGACCCTAATAGGTCGTTCTGTTGAAGTACCACAAATTTTGTCCTCATTTATGTTAAGATCAAATGAAGACAAGTTGGGAGATGCTGATCCAAAAGATTCAACACTGGGAGAGTTTGATTGAGATAAAACAATATTACCTCGTTGTCTTTGAAATCGTTATGCTGCATTGTTTGCCTTGTTACTAGAAAATTTCTCAATGTCTTTAAGAATAGGTCATACATGATCAAATTTGAATCCTCGCTTGTAATGCATAACTTATGCTAATAATAGTTTAGCTTGATTTAACTATATCAGTAAAATATACAAAACTATAAATATATAATTTCAAAAATAACTGAGGTAGTATACAATAGCAATAACAACAATAACTTACAATGTCTTCCTCTGAATCAGTACTTGGCTTCAAGTTCTCAATTTGTCTTGCTTATCCCCTTAATTTGAAAATTGCGTTAAGGATAACTGACATTCGACTTTGCAAGGATCTTCTTGGTCGAGGTTGATTCTGAAACATTGGATCTAAGTGATAATCAGCTTCAACTCTAGCCCAAAATTGATCTTTGGATTGGTTGATTCCTATGATTGGATTTTGAGAAATGTCAAGATATAAATGACATAAATGTATATCTTTTTTAATTGAGTATGACAAACTTCGATGAGTTAAACTCATTTTGAAAGAAAAATAAAAAGGCTCAGAAATGATGTTATGGGATATGTGTTTATTGACAACTAGTATGCCATTTTATAGGGAAAAACCATCATGCTAAGATAAGATTCTGAATAATTGATCCAATGGCTAAGAATGAGACGTAATCCATCTAATGGTTGAGACATGTCATGTCAAATTTTCTTATCTTCTTATATTGGAAATTGTGAAGATCAGATAAGATCACAATAATTTTGATCCAACGATCAACAAAAGATGAAATCCATCCAAAGGCTGAGATATGCCATGCTAGATTTTCTTATCTTCTTTTATTGGAAATGGTGAAGATCAGATAAGATTGCAATAATTTTAATCCAACTGCCGGGAAAAGATGAAATCCATCCGAGGGTTGAGATATGCCATGTTAGATTTTCTTATCTTCTCATATTAGAAATGGTGAAGATCAGATAAGATTGCAATCATTTTGATCAAACGGTTGGGAAAAGATGATGAATACTATAAATATGTCTATCTCATATTTGAAACATTATTCATACAAATTATTTTTCTTTATGAAATGAATTACAACATTAGTGGTCCATCATATCAATCATGTTCTACTTCATCATCAAATTCTAACGAAGATAATTATGCTGAAGTTTTTGCTTCATTAAGGAATGCGTTATGTGCAACAATTGCTAGGAACAATTATGTCATCGTTCACTATCTTAATGAAGAACATATCAAGAGACACATGGAGACTCAATTCCTAATCATATATTGATCAATCATGATCGTGAAAATGCTGATCACAATCTCTTCAATGACTATTTTGCACCAAATCCTCGGTACAGTGATACGATGTTTCACAGACGATTTCGAATGGGTAAGAATTTATTTCTTCGTATTTTTAATGCTATTTGTAATTATGACAACTATTTTGTCCAAAAAGGAGATGCATACGACAAACTTAGGATGTTGGGTTTGCAAAAAACAACAGCTGTATTTCGAATGTTGGCATATGGTTTGCCTATAGATGCTACCAATGAGTATATTAAAATAGGAGAATCTACAACTGTGGAAAGTTTGAAGAGATTTTTTAATGCCATTGTTGAGGTGTTTGGAGAGCAATATCTTCGATCACCTAACACTAATGATGTTAGATTACTCCAGATTGGTATCGTGGTTTTTCAGGTATGTTGAGTAGTTTGGATTGTATGCATTGGAAGTGGAAAAATTGTCTCATTGCATAGGCATGACAATATGGTGGTCGTAGTGGAACCCCACCAATTATTTTAGAAGCTGTAGCTGATTATGATCTTTGTATATGTCATGCATATTTCGGTCTGCCAGGATCAAATAATGACATTAATGTGCTAGAGTCATCCCATCTTTTTGCAAATCTTGCTCAAGGTATTGCCTTTCCTGCTTATTATGTCATTTAAGGAAAAGAATATAGCATGAATCACTATTTAGTTGATGGTATATACTCAAAATGGGCTACTCTCGTACAAAGTATTCATGATCCATGTGGTCCCAAAAAAAATTGCAATGAAACAAGAAGCGTGTAGAAAAGATGTTGAACAAGCATTTAGAGTACTTAAATCTCGATTTGCAATTGTTGCAGGACCATCACGTTTTTGGAATAAAAAGTACATGTATTACACGATATAATAAGTACATGTATTATTATGCACAATATGATAATTGAAGATGAATGTGATATTAATGCAACAGTTGAAGAACAAGGAGAATTGTCAATTCCAGATGTTAAGATGGTGACAGATGAAAATACCCAATTTCAATAATTTCTTGCTTGACATAGATAAATCATAAATAAAGAGGCTCATATTGAACTTCGAAATGCATTAATTGAATATCTGTGAGAACGATTTATTAATAGTGAGGATTAAGATTGATTAATATGTATTTTTTAATGTGTTTTATTATTTATCAATTAGATGTACTAGTTATTTATTATTATTGTAATGTGTTTTTTCATATTGAATGTAACACTTTAGTAGTACTTAATATTAATTATAATCGTATTATATTTTAATTGTAATATTTTATAAAATTTAAAATTATTTACAATGTTTAATTAATTAAATTTAACAAATTAATTAATTTTTAAAAATTATTAATTTTAACTTCGACAATATTTTAAAGTTTCAAAAATATTATATAAACAATAATCAATATTTATAAATTTATTTAATTACATATTTAACATATTAAAATTAAAAAAAAAAGAGAAAATATTTTATAAAATATTTTTTAGTATAAAATTTAGTATAATAAATTAAAAATAAAATAATAATTAATACTAAAATTATACGTGTAAAATTTGTTACTGACCTAAGAGAACTTTAATTTCTTTTCTTTTCTATCCTTTAGTAATGCATCCAAACATAGGCTAAATTTGCTCCCTCTCTCTCTCTCTCTCGACGCACACTGCTCAGTCTCTCCTCGCTGTCTCACACGTCGCTCTTTCTCTCTCTAAGCACGCCGCTTAGTCTTTCCTCGCTGCTCAGTTTCTCTCGCTGTCTCGCACGTCGCACTTTCTTTCTCCACGAAAATAAGTTTCTTCCAAATAACAGTAAGTTCCTAACCCATCCAAATTGACTACTTTGAAGTGTTGTGGACTTTTGAAGTGGTGTTGGACTATTAAAATCATACTAATATTTGGTTCTCTAGAAATGAGAATCAACTCTTGTTTTTCAATTTCATGTTCTTGGGTTTTCTTCTTTACTGTTTTGGGAGTTAGGAGGTAACGTTGAATGGAAAAATACATATTCTTGCTTTGTTTCTTTAGTTGATATAGGTCTGTCTTAGGATTTTTTATAGGGAACAGCTGACAGCAATTTGGGAGGTAACGTTGAAAAAAAATAACTGGGCTTTAAATTAAGGAGAGAAACGAGAGAGAACGAGATCGATTGAGAGCAAATGAATTAAGAAAGAAAGTGTGAGAAAAAGCTTGGCAGAATGAGTTTAGAAACAGAAAAATAGAAACAGAGTCGAGGAAGATTTCGGTTTTTCTCCGGGAGACATCAAAATAGAAACAAGAGTCAAGAAAAATCGAAAAAATCTCTGAGAACCGAACCAGTTTTCTCCGTTCCGAAATCTCCAAAGAACCGTCCTGTTTTTTCCCGGAGATTTTCGGGTATTCGGTTCGGTTAATTAATTTCTTTTTTTCATTTTTTTTACTCCAAAATATCTTGGATAAGGATAATTAATTCCAGGAAAAGAAATATTATATGGGCTATCCGTTTAATTAACCCGACCCAAACTTGCAGGACGACGACCGTTTTCAATGGTGAATTTACTCCCCAATTCATAGCAACCACCACCGAGCGCGTACGCCTCCACCGGAGTTGTGTAAAGCTACCTCAACCAGAAGATGCTGCTGAGGCAGTCCTTGAGGATTGCGCCAACTTCGACACTCGCTAATCTCGGTCGTCGTGTTTTATTCTACAATCCACATGTAGGTTATTCGAATCAAAATTTCACAATCTACAGTCCTTTCAGTTCGTAATTTCCGTGGTTGTGTGTGAAATTGGTAGAGAAAGATGCACAGTAGGAACAAGAAGGCAATGGAGCTGATAGCGAAAGGGTGGAGTGCTTTGAAGGAAGTTGACAGAGTCATTGATTACTGTGAACTCAAAGATCAGCGCCTGGTCCCTCTCCTCAGAGTAACTAAATAACTAATTTCCACTTTATTTTGTGTTATGTGAAAACTTATACTTCTTGTTCTTATTCGCTATTAGACAGCTAAGGAGAACTTTGAGCTGGCTTTGGAGGTTGACAACTCCAATACCCATGCTAGGAATTGGCTTTCCAAATTGCATTTGAAGTATCATGTTCCGGGAGCCTGTAAAGCTGTGTGAGTTTTCTTTTAATAACCATTTTTTTTAGTTTTTTTCATGTTTAGTATCAATTTGGTATATGATTCTTGGTATGATATAGAGATGCTGCTTTGTTGGTAGAAGCTGCAGATATGGGCAATCCAGATGCACAATATGAACTTCGTTGTCATTTGAGACTTGAGGTTATACTTCCCACACTTGATATTGCAATTATCATTAATTTAATATTGCATTTTTTTATTTCGTTTAGTCTCTTATAAGTGAATCTTTGTTGTCAAATGCGGCATAATATGAGATTATGAAGTTGTATTTTGACACCATACTCTTGTCCTAGGTCCATGCATGGAGATGCTTTGTTTTTATTTTAGATTG
>CAODLS011589272.1:0-11161 GCA_948243855.1 Flueggea neowawraea
CAACCAAAAATACAAAGAACACATCCAAGGAATATGCATGTACAAAACAGAAAATTTGGTGAGAAGATTTATACCTAAACTTGTGAAAAACTGAATCCTTTTGCCACCAAAAGAGCCGAATCAAAAAGACAAGTTTTTGACCCCTTTATCCTTGTTAATACCACTGAAAGGGCTGTCCAAAAAGATATTCCTCTCTACCAAATCACACACACAACAACCTAGTGTGCTTGCACAAAGAAAAGCTTCCCTTTCTTAGCCAAACTATTCTGTTTTGCACAAAACCAAAGAGAAAACGTGTTCTATTGTTCAAAACAAGTTTGGAAGCCTTTTAATCACAAGGATAGGAGAAGGAATAAGATATCCTATCCCTTTTTCCTCTAAGATTTCGGCTGGACAAGTGAAGAAAAGAGATGAGAGAGTTGAGAGAGAGGTGGATGGCTAGGGTTGGAAGAACTAGAGGAAAAATGAGAAAAACCCTAGCACATCTTTCTCTTCCTTCCTTGTTATACTAGGCCGAACCCTAATGCCCAATTATGACCAGATTTATTCAACTTATTTAGGTCCCAAATGGGCTGGCCACCCTCTCTTAAAATAAGGCTTAAAGATATAATGGTTTGGGTTGAAAACTAATCACATAGTTAAGCCCAAGACATTATAAAACCCATGTTTAAGTCCAACTTAAACAAGGCCTTATTTTCTCTTCTTCCATTAACTAATTAACTAATTTAATTAGTCAATATTTGGTGGGCTGAAATTGATACTCAATCGGCCTCAATGCATGTCCTGAAAATTATAAGGCCAAACTTATCTTATCTACATAAATAAGTGGCACATTAAGAAAGATGCATTTTTTTTCTTTTCTTTAACCGGTTTTATCGTGTGCGATCCTGTAGGTCCGTTCAATATTGGCAATGGGCCCAGAGCCCATAAATCATAAGCAGTCTCTAGCAAGACATTATGATTAACCAAATTGAGCGAATGTCAATACGCATTAACAAGACCTGTCGCAACCTTATACAACCCCTTGCCTTTCGATATCATGATTAGCATAAGACATGGAAAGTCATCCGTATCTAGCGCTAAATCATTTCCTTGATCTTTTAGTGATACTGACTAAGTCAAATAGATGATAACTCTTATCATCCTATTTAGCTATGGCCATACACTATTCAGTCTCACTTATCAAGTGGCCCGTGATATCTTCTCTCTTTATGAGAGTGGCAATTCCTTCACTTCACTCATGTTTCTCAGTGTGACTCGTGGCATACCCAACCATACCCATACTAGTCAACCAGTTATGGCCACGTTAGGCGTATGTCAAAGTATACGATAAATCACCTAAGAATTCACAGTGATTTTAGGTCGAAGGATTTGAGTCTATGCGTTGCACGAGAAATACTTATGACATGCTACCATGTAGTATTCTCGTGAACGTATCAATCCAAATACATTGTTCACTAACATGTATCTATGTACTCTGATCGATATCTCATATCCTATAATCCGTAAAACATGATCATCTCAAAAGGCACATACTAGTCTTCATTCATTTCCATTACCATGACAATGATTGACTAGTGATATTTAGAATAGTTTTCTTTTACGGATTAAGGTTTTACTGTCTAAATCATATTTGATAACTTAATCAGAACCACTATCCATGGATAATTCATCCAATTAAATATGCATAGAAATAAGAAACAGGATGAAAAATGCCTCATATATATATATATCAAATATAAAAGGGTTCAAATACAATGTGCTTGGGGCTAAGACTTACACTAACAGTATTTATAAGATTGGGTTTTTTGGGGCCACGAGTAAGTTGAATGGGTTGTAGTTCCAAATCTTCCCCCTTGTGTAATGTCATTTTTAGAGAAAAATAGAGATTTGAAAGTGTGAAAGTTCATAAAAAAATAAAAGTCTGAAAAAGAAATGGATTGTGAATGGGCTTGTAGCTCATTACTATTTAGTATAACATGGACTAGGGCCCAATTAGGGCCACCCAATAAACAAATACATAGGCCTAAAAGGGGCCTTATTTCAATAACATTTGAAGAAAGTACACTTATGTCATCACACCTCTTTATAAATAGAAGTTTCCATTATACTTGAAGGGTACATTCTCTACACCCATACTTTAGATCTAAAGTTCTGTCAAACTAAACACTAACTTGAACATTGGAGGGTCCTTTGAGGACCAACTGACCTCACTTTCATTTTATTTTTATAGGATTTGAAATGACTCTAAGTTTTCGTGATCTATTGTTCATCTCATTCATCCATTTCTAGTCTTGTTGCAGATTTGAGGCAACAACAATTGGCGCCGTCAGTAGGGAATCAAGTGAAAAGTTGTGTTTTCAACCGTTTATAGCCTTTTGTCTTTGGTTTCTTCCAACACTCTTTCTGATTTCAACCAATTCAGAGTTTAATCTTTTCCACCCTTGAGAGGTCATGACAAGTTTATTTTTTAGAAGCTCTTGGAGAAATTCTGAGGAATCTTCTCCATGGAAGCTTCAAAATTTTCTCTAAAATCTCCCTTTTAGCCATTCCTTGGAGTCATGGATCTCAAATCCCTCCTTAGAGTTATTACTTGGAGCCATCTTCTTTGGAGAGCAGGAGAACTTACCTCAGATAACTTCTCAAGACCTACCTTGGAGAACTTCTCAGGACCTACCTTGCAAAGCTCCTCAGGACTTACCTCAAAGAACTCCTCAAGACCTACCTCGGAGAGCTTCTTAAAACCTACCTCGTAGAGCTCCTCACGACTTACCTCAGAGAACTCCTTAGAACCTAATTCAAAGAACTCCTCAGGGCTTACCTCACAGAGCTCCTCAGGACTTAACTCAGAGAGCTCCTCAGAAATTACCTTGAAGAACTCCTCAAAATCTACCTCGAAGAACTCCTCAAAACCTACCTCAGCAAACTCTTTAGGACCTACATTAGAGAACTCATCAAAACTCACCTTGGAGAACTCCTCAGGACCATCCTTCGGAGTCACATATATTCGGAGCCTTGCTTAGAACCATCCTCCCAAGTCATATATCTTTGGAGTCGTACTCATAACCATCCTCCAAAGTCATCCACCTTCAAAGCCTTCCTTAAAACCATCTCCCGAAGTCATAAATCATTGGAGCACTCTTTAGAACCATTGTCCTCAGGCATCCTTCTTTAGAGCACTCTTTGGAACCACCCTCTAGAGCCATGCTTCTTCAAAGTACTCTTTAGAACCATTCCTCGTAGAAACCAATACCTCGGAGTCATTCCTCAAAGATATTCATCATATTCATTCCTAAAGAGTTTTTCCTGAGCCACTCCATAAAAGAGTCCTTAAAAGTTGCCCATTGGAGAAGTTCTTCAAAACCATTCCTCAGAGAAATCTCTCAGAGTCACTTTATGAAGAGGTTCGTTAGAAGAATTCCTAAGAATAATTCCTTAGAGAAGTTCCTTGGAGCCATTCTTCACATAATTCTTCAATTATTCCTTGATGAAATTCTATAAAGCCATTCCCCAGAGAAATTCCTTGGAGTCATTCCTTAGAGAAATTTCTCAAGTCATTCTTTAGATATATCCCTTAGAGCCACCCTTGGGAGCAACCTTTCAACGACATTGTTCCACCAAAGAAATCACTTTTTCAAACAAGCTACCCTATCAAATCACTTAATTTCGGAACTTGGATCTTTTGATAAAGTTGAAAATATCTTTCAACCCTCGAGAAACCATTGGTAGAACATGCACTTCAAGTACCATGATCATTTAAGTGACAACAAGGAGTTGGGGAAAGAAAATGAAGAAACTTCAGATGTTAAATAAATTTCATGCAAATAATGTTTTATAGAGTGCTTCTTCTAAGCCTTTAAGCCAAAATCTCAAGAGAAGCTGGGAACGAGGCATGAAAAAGAAAGGTCGTAAACAGAGGCATGAAATCCACATAAGATGTAATGAAGAGAGGTAGCTACAAGCCAAAAAATTAGTAGTCGATAACAACTCAAAACTGGTAGTGCAACAATTTCCATGGGAGTATGAAGTAAGAGAATCAACTATAGCTCAACACTTGAGAAAGGTGCAAACACTGGCATATTGCTTCAATAATTTTGAGCTCGTTAATTAGTGAAAAAAACAACCATGTAGATGCATTGTCTAAATTAGATCTTTCAGAGGAAGCAAGGGCACGATCAACAAAGTTTGAAGTCCTTGAAAGACCAGCATCAAGGAGAGAGAGAGAGAGATTCTAGACGTTGAAGAAAGGGTGGAAGATCGAAAGACCCTAATAAAGAATTATCTAATGGCTAAGGAACTTCAATTGAACTCTGTGGAAGCCATGAAGATGATAGTCTCGAGAGCAATGTTTACTCTAGTCAATGGAGTCCTCTGTCATCATTCTTTTTCAATGCCCATATTAAAGTGCTTGGATCCCGAGGAAACTAAGCTGACAATGTCAGAAACATATGAGGAAATCTGTGGATAATACTTGAGATGCAAAGAACTTGCTACAAAGATACTTCAAGCAGGATTTTTTTGGATAACAGGGAAGGAAAATATCTCAGAGAAGGTAAGGAAGTGTGACAACTGTCAAAGTCACTCATTCATCATCAATGCATCAATCTTAGAACTTTAGAGTGCTAACCAACTGCATTTCCACAAGTGGAAGAAGGGAGAAAATTCCTCATTGTTGCACAAAATGGAATGAAAATTATTTTTCAATGTAAGCCTTAAAGTCAAAACACTATTAGATCTTTGCTCTTCCTTTACTATTCTGCATAAACATTACACTTGCATATATCATGTATCATTCCATATATTCATGCATCACTTTTACCATTATGTATACACTATGAGATAAAATATATGCTGCCCCCTTGCATCGGTCAGAGGAAGAAGTCTGAAGATTGATAAACATATATACAAAAAGAAAATAGTGGATGAGCCAAACCTATACTTTGAACGTGATAAAAGTGTAGGCTCCACTCCCACCACAAGATTGTTTGCTAAAGCATATGATGAGTAAAAACTTTGGGAGAGACCAAGAACTCATCAAAAAAGCATACAAGAACACAAAAAAACCGTTAAGACGTGTGACAAACAAGGATTTGTTGTGAGCACACGCTAAAAGTAATCGTGATTTCTTACAAAAACACAAAAAAACTGATTAGACGTGTGACAAACAAGGACTTGTCATGAACGCATGCGGAAAATAATCGTGATTTATTACAAGAACATGAAAAAACCGTTAAGACGTGTGACAAACAAGGATTTGTCATGAACGCACCCGAAAAATAATTGTGATTTATTACAAGAAAACAAAAAAATCGTTAGACTTGGGGCAAGCAAAGTATTTTCATAAACGTACATGAAAAATCATTGTGAAAATAAAAGATCAAGTAGAGCAACACGATATATCCATACACGAAAAAACTGTTAAGACATGTGACAAACAAAGATTTGTCATGAACACACATTGAAAATAATCGTGAATCAATCAAGTTGAAGATCACAACATAGTCATACAAAATCTCAGAGAAGAGAAAGAATACATGCACCAGCATGGTAAAAAAATGAAATCATTATTACTATTACAATAAAAAATCACTTAACTCAAAAAATAAATTTCGATTAAGTGATTGGGGGGCAATAGGGACAAGTTTGAACCAAAATATGAACAACACTATGAAAAAGTATTGAATTGAAAGTCCAGAGAAATCCAAAACGACTGGTCAACAACTAAATTCTTGTAAAGAATTCCTCCAAAGTTAGGACTGTTTCATCCAAATAAGTGAGCTCACGGTCCAAAAGGGATGAAAAAACTCTCTGGGTAGAATCCCTCCCTCATCTAGGGATAAAATATGATAATTTAAGGAGGCTTTGAAGTAGGCAAGACAAGCTCTGAGCTAGGCAAAACAATCTCTAATTAAGGCAGTCTAACATCTAAATTAGGCAAAATAGTTCTCGAACTTGACAAGCCATGCTTTCCAAAAAATGTGCAATAACCTCTAAGGGAAACGTCAAACGCCTCAACCATCTGAATAATTGGAATATTTGGTCTAATAGCCAAATCTATGGTTATTAAACCTCGTGTTAGGTTGTTCTATCAAAATAACACATTGATCGGATATTCAAATTCATCACCATCCATGAATGACACCAAATGCCTCAACCGTATGAATCATTAGATTGGAAGTCAAATTGATGGTTATTAAGCCTCGAGTTAGGTCGGCAATTCCGAAAAAATAACACAACGTTTAGCTTTTCGACTTCTCTTCCTCATGCCATCCGACCACCATCATCAACCTATAAAACCCTCTAAAAAATACACAGAGATACTAAGACAACGCACAACTTCTAGCCATATAAAAAAAGGAAAAAAATGAAATGAATAAGAAGATTTTTTAGTTTATAAAAAAAGAGGTTAAAAAAATGAAAAGTGAGTTTTTTAAAAAAAGTGACGTCTACATCACTAGCATTTGCCTTCAGTTAAAATCACAAAATCTTTTGCACTGCTCCCAAAAAGGTGGTTAGTGATAAGTTCAGTTGCTTCAGATACAAGATTCAAATTCAAGCTTGTGCGGCCCGTATTCAGATCACGTGGTCGACTTGAGTGGTTTACGTTCTCACTTTTCTTGCAACACATCTCAGGTTCAATCCTTGGCTTCTCCATGTTGAAGTTTTCTTTGTATGATTTTCAAGCAAATCAAACGACACGTCATTTCCTCATGAGTTCTGTTCAAACAGCCTGTCGCCTAGTTGATTGAGTTGGTCACCCGTAGAGGAGTATCTCTCACTGACCAGCTCTTCTAAGTGTCTTTAGGATTGTAATTCCGAATGGTACTATATTTAACCCATAATTAAGGCTAAAGATAGCATCGTTCCCAATTCTCCAGTCCGGGCGCTGCAACGCTTTCACCAGGAAGAATATGTGAACCATCTCTTCTAGATGCCATGATTGTTGGTATTCCGAATGACATCTTATTTAAACCTTTATTTTGGTTGGCTTTAAGGCAAAATAAGACACCATTTTCAGTTTCTATTCTTTGCAATTAACCACCAAAATCAGACCATCCCCTCCATGAATTTATAAATTGCTGAAAGGCAAAGCAACACAACAAATACAACAAAGGAAAAAAAAAAGCAAGCCAAAGGAGTAAAAGAGAGTGACTCACCAAGCTCCACCGAGACAATCGAACTGAAAAAGAGAAGCAAAGAGCGGCGGAAAAAAAAGTGGGTTGGATTCCGGATTTATATGAGAAAATGCTAAGTCAAGAAATATTTTTGGAGAGTAAATTCACCTTTTAATGTGGAAAAGAAATCAAGTAAGAGGAGATTCAATCTACCAAAATAAGAAGACCAAATCAAGAAGATTTGCATCAAAATCAGAGAGAAATTATGGCTAAATCAAGAAGATAAAATTTGCAACTTAAAAAGGGTGCAAACCTCCGTACGAAGTTCTTTTTTTTTCAATTTAGTCTCTTATGTTGTCTTTTTGCTCGCAGTCTTTTATTTTAATATTTTTCACTTAAGTACTTTTTAAGTTTAAATTACTTTTAAAACTAGAGTTTTAGGTGTATATTTTCTCTTTAAGTTTTATTTCAGGTTTATTTTTTCTATTTAAGGCCTATTTTGGGTGTTAGTCAAAAGGTTTATTAAATATTTTTTAAAGGTTTATTTAAGGTTTATATTTTTTGTTAATGGTTTGTTTATTTAAGGCTTATTTTTTATTTAAAAATAAAAAAAATAATTTTCTAGTTTTGCACGAAAAGGCTGATTTTCGTACCAAAAATATGTTTTTTTGTATGGATTGGTACAAAAAATATTATTTTCGTACGGAAAGATAAAAAGTGTTGGATGAGGAAAAAAGCCAAAATAAAGGCGTGGTATTTTTGCAATTAATTTTTCAAATTAGCCTATTTTTTTAAGTTGCCTTTTTAAAAACCCAACTGGCTTGGAATTGAGGAATTAAACCCAACCAATCCTAATTATGTTGTTTAGCTAACAGAGAGAATTTGTAATTTCAATTCCATGTCCAATTCCTTGTAATTATAATAAGACATCCTCCAATTCTTAATGCCCAAAAATTAGCAATTCCATCACTCTCTCTCCCCAATTCTCTCCCTTTTACTCTCTCCATCTCTCTTTATCTCTCCCTCTTGGTCTCTCCCTTTTCTCTCTCCCTCCCTCTCCCTCTATCTCTTCCCCACTTTCTCCCCCAATTCTCACTCCCTCCCTCTATCCCTCTCTCCCCAATTATCTCTCACTCCCTCCCTCTATCCTTCTCTCTCTCTCTCCCCATTCTCTCCTAATTATCTCTCTATCTCTCTTAATTCTCTCCCTCCATCCCCTCTCCCCCCATATCTCTCCCTCTCTCTTTCATTTCTCTCTCTTCCCTAATTCTTTCCCTCTTTCTCTCTCTGTATCACTCCCTATCTCCTTGTCTTTCTCTCTCTCCCCCAATTCTCTCTCTTTCCCCTCCATCTCTTTAAAAATATTAATTATTTAATATTAAATTAATATTACATAACTGAATATTTAATCTATATTAAATAATTATTTAAATAATCAATTCTAATTTTGATCATATTCTAATTCTGATTCAATTCTAATTCTTTATGTTATCCAAATATTAGAATTCTAATTCTAATTCAATTCTAATTCCAACAGAATTGGAATTCCAATTCCTGCCAACCAAATAGACCTTTAGAGCATCTCTAATGCTCTCTTCAAATGTATTATTTGCTTTATTATAAAGATTCATTTAATTAAAATACAACCCCAACCCAGTCTTTACAATCTAACAATAAAAAAAGAGCTACTTTCACTAGCTAGTTGTAGAGAGTCATGCACACTCTTTATCTTATATGGCATTAATGATAATCCAGTTCTATTGGTTGAAAACATGATAAATAGAAAGAAGAATGCAAAAAAGAGATGTGAAATAATTAAAAATTGATCTTCTTATGGGAACTAACAAAATAACCATTAAATTTTAAGGAGTTGCATTGGAGAACAACTTTTTCTTTTCACTTTATATAATTAAATATACTCTTTATTTATACCAAAATTGCACTTTAAAAGAAAGAGCACCATTATAGATACTCTAAATTTGCAACAACGACAAACTATCCAGACTATTTATAATAATACCCTATTTTTAGATATTTGTCTTCCTCTCTCCTCAATTTCGCATTTTTTCTGTTGTCTCTCTCTCTCCCTCTTTCTCTCACATTCCTCTCTCTCTCTCTCTCTCTCTCTCTCTCTTTGCCTCTCCCTTCGCACTGCTTCTTTCCTCTCTCCCCTGTTGCCTCTCCTTTTGCAATTTATATCTAAAGAGGTGCACAGAAATTATACATATGATGGACATATAGTATATAAATGATGCACAACACTAAAAATACTATTTAAAAAATAATTTTTTTGAATGTGATAAATGTTGGACAACTTATAGGGAAAACACAATAGAATTTTTAAAACTTTTACACATTAGCAAATGCCAAGATTCATGCAAACAATCGGTACATACAATAAAGAAGGATTTGCAAATGTTTACCTTGTAAAACAACGAATAACTGTGAAGAACACGATCAAGTCACGAACTTGTTGATCCTTCTATTTCTGGCCAGCCCTTCCATAACACCAAAAGTATGGTGTCTCTATCAGTATCCACACCACGTTGGTCCACAATCATAGCTAGGAGTTTGTAGCTTAGGACTGGGTTCGAATCAGTGCGCTATGAACACTTTTATGAAGCTACATGTTTAGAGATTTTGGCAAGAAGAATGGCAATAAGGGCAGCAACAATTTGATCTCTCTATGCATGACTTTGGATACCAAAAATTCACTTAAAAGACCCTTAAATACCCTATTCCAAATAGGGTTAGGATTTACTAAACACCTTTTACAATATCTCCATGATTTTAGCCCACATCAATTGAGATATCTTCCTCTCATGTAAGAAGATATTCCAAATTCTTTTAGGACTCATTATGGACAACCACATCCTCTTTATTGACAGAAAATTAAACTCATTCTTACACTAGGAATGTGCTTAATTAACCTTAATTAACTTGGGCTTAATGGGCTTTGCGTTCCCATCCATTAAACAAACATAAGCGCAATATATTCAAGACCGTTGCAACATATATCCAAGTCCAACAAAGATTTGTATTTTATTCAATTATCCAATAATTAAATAAACATGGAGAATCTTAATTTAATTAGGACTCATCCCGAGATGTCCTTAATCAAATTAGGACTACTCATAATTGCGCTATAAACCCTTAGTACTGATACTAACTAGTCGAACTAATTTTTTCGTTTCTCAAATCCTATTCAAAATAGGAATCCTATCTCAACTAGGAATCCTAACTGTATTAGGATTAGTTCCATTGAAATAAGAGATGATCATTAGTTTCCATTTTAGAACCTACCCTAGTTACACTAGGACTCCCATTTCGATTAGAATTCCTAGTCAAACTAGGACTTGCATATAGAATGAGGTTTTTGGGTTTCTAAATTAATTAGGTATCATCTTAAGGTATCCTATATATTTAGTTCACCTTTTCAAGGATGTTCATCCATGAGTCAAAATAGGAATCCTAGACAAACTAGGATTGTTCACTTGAATATTATTCATCTCATGAATAACGTTATCCCTACAACGTGTTATTGTGTGTGACATTCTACGCCCTCATTCATGAGGGTAGTAATCTAGGATTTGACTCCTAAATCACTTAGTAAGATTGGGCCCTAGCTAGCCATCATACCCCCAAGCGAACTCGAGTTGTCGTAGAGCGACTTATGCCTTTTATGAAAGATTACTGTGTAATTCAGTCCTTTGTCATTTTGTGCCTATTCGAGTATAGGGCATGGATAGTGTCAACCCCTAACCTCGAAAGAATTCATTGATTACCTAGTTAAGAGAAACTATATCAAATTGATTCAACATCCCAAGTTGCAACCAATTAGACCATGGCCATGGATTTAAGTTCTCTTTACTCAATTGATAGGCCCAATGAGATATTTTCCTCATATTACTAAGGGTGACAATGCTATCTTGATCACACACCATACTCAAATGTTTCGTTATGCAACCCAACCTTCACCTTTTTAACAACCCTAATCAGGTTGCATAGAATGGGATCAAAGTTACATGACTAGACATTAGCATTCT
>CAODLS011589846.1:0-12896 GCA_948243855.1 Flueggea neowawraea
ACATATCAAAATTTTGAAATTGGTACCCATGCCTTTTTTGGTCCTTTTTGGTTAGTAATCACTAAGTTGGGTAGGATTTTTCCTTTTGGAACCCAAATCCATTTAACCCCAACATACCTAGGCTGCCTCAATTTGCAAGAGTAAGCATAATGTCCATTAATGCCACAATGCATCATCCTTTGAAAATCATTGTTTCACAAAAACTGTTTTTGAAGTCTTTTTAGTTGAAAAAAGAATATAGGCTAAGCCATGCTTGGATAAGGATTGTCTTTGAGAACCTAAAAGTTTCTCAAGGTTTTCCTTTCCATTTGTGAGCTTTGCGGCAATGGATGAAAAATCATCAACACTTTTCTTCAAAACAGATTTTTCATTCATTAAAACCTCATTTCCTTCTCTAAGGCTTTCACCTTAGCTTCAAGTTTTGAAAAACTCTTTTTCAAAGCAATATGCCTACTGCCAAGTTCCTCAAATTTACTGCTTAAATCATCAAAAATATCTTGCAATTCATCAAAAGTGTAAAGGTCATATACCTCTTCATCCTCATCACTTGATGAATCTTCTTCCTTGGCTATTAGACATAGGGTTGCCATCTCCTCTATCTCTTCATCTTCATCCGAGCTTGACTCGTCACTATTGCTCCAAGTTGCCTTCATGGCCTTTCCCTTCTTTTTCTTTGAATATTTTGAGAATTTCTTGGGAAGAGTACACTCCTGCTTGACATGTCCCGATTTATTGCAATTGTAGCAAATGATTGAGCTTTCCTTCTTAGAATCCTTCTTGAATTCCTTATTTGGATCATCTTTACTGTTTTGATTCTTTTTCTTCTTCCATGGCTTGTTCCTCTTCATGAACCGCTTGAATCTTCTTGTATACATTGCAATTTCCTCATCATCACTCTCAATTTTCTCTTCAATTTCAGAATCTTCAACCACCTTAGATTTTAGAGATATTCCTATTCTCTTGTCATTTTTGGATCCTTGCTCTTTATCTTCTTACAATCCCATCTTATGAGTGAGAGGAGATCCAAGTAATTCCTCCAATGGTAGTTTGTTAAGGTCCTTTGCTTCAAGAATCGTATCTTTCTTGGATGCCCAAGATTTAGGCAATGCCCTCAAGATTTTTCTCACAAGCTCTGAGTTTGAGTATGTCTTACCAAGAGCTTTCAATCCATTTAGAATTTCATTGAAGCAATCAAACATTTCTTGGATTCCTTCTTCCTCTTTCATCTTGAAAAGCTCATACTTGTCCACAAGAAGTGAGACCTTGTTCTTCTTCACTTGAGATGTTCCTTGATATGTGATCTCTAAGGTTCTCCAAATCTCTTGAGTAGTAGAACACTAATGGACCTTATTGAATTATGTTTTCCTCAATGAACAAAACAAGATGTGTATAGCCTTATTGTTGTATCACACCATCTCTTTGTCACGGTCTGTCCATTCAGCTTTTGGTTTTAGAATTTCTTCTCCATTTACTGTCTTCACAGGAATATAGGGACCCGTCTCTACTACATCCCAAACTTCTTCAACTTCTACCTTAAGAAGACCATAATTCTTATCTTCCAATAAACATATTCAATGCTATTAAAGAAAAGAGCTCGGTTAGTAGTCAAACCTTCATATTTGGATATATCTCCTATGGATGTCATTTTGGAAAATATTGAGCATTAGCTCTGATACCAATTGTAATCCCAATATGGCTATCCAATAGGAGGGTGAATTAGATTTCTTTCTAAGTATAAAAATTTTTTAAAACTTTTTGCAATATTTTGAAAATAGAAATCAGTAGCTCAATCCAACAGAAACTGAAATGAAAAATAAGTAAGGGATAGAGAAAACAAATCCGTAATTTATAGTGGTTTGGTCCTCCTTGACCTAAGTCTACTCCTCTAGCCTCAACTAGAGAATTTCAATCTACTAAATCTTCCTCACTTGTGGGTGGAGGCAAAGCATTACAACCTCTTGTTTTCAGGCTCACAAGATAATCTTTACAATCCCTTATTTTTAGCTGGCTTAACAAGAAAACCAATACCTATTTATTTTCCAAAGGCAACAAACAAGCAAACCTATTCTACCCACAAGCTCTACTACCAAAGCTTGATTACACAAGGTTTAATAGAATGAGAATAATATTCTCACACCAACTCTTTAAAGCAAATAGCAACACAAAAGCTTAGTGTGGTGTAAGAACTAGAAAACACTTAGAGAGAGAAAGTTAAGAATAAAATTTGCAAAGCTTGGGCACACTCTAAAAAATGTTATCTTCTTGCTTTTGGACTGATGAAGTCTATTTATAGCTGCTCTCTGAGAAATAGCATTGTGGGGCTCAATCAATCTGTTGTGAGATAGCTGTAACTTGTTAAAAGTGTTGACCTAAGTTCTTACTATGTGGATACTATAAATAGTGTGTACGTAGTGTCCAATTCTATCAGAGTATTACGTGCTACTTTCTCTTTTCTGAGTGCATAGTATGAAGTCCAGTATCCACTGCTTGATTTAAACAAAAACCTAGAAATTGTTATGGCTCTGCATGCATTGCACTATCTTCTAAGGGCATAGACGAACATCCAAGATTACACCTTTGATTTGTCACGTGATTGCGTGATTTGGTGTCAGGGAATATTCAAATTTGAAATTGTCGAGGAGCATCACAAATTTGTCTCATAGTCCAGCCCACCTAGTTTTACGTGTGTAACATAGGTTCTACGTGCGTAGAACGTGATCTTCTGACCTAATCTGATCTGCCAGCAAATATTCTCTTTTTGAATTTCTGACATAACATAACAGAATTTGTCGCCTGCTAGAAACAACCTGTCATAGTATCTCTTACTACGTGCATAGTAAGAATCTTCTTCAGAATGTAGCTCTTTCCTTCTACGCGCATATTTCTTTCCAATTTGAATTCAAGACTCATCTACGTGCATAGTATTTCATACTGCGCGCATAGTATGCCACTTGAATGATTTTTCTCTTTACTACGTCGATTACATCTGGTATAGTGTGCACAATAGAGAATTGGATCATTCTGTCTTCTGATTTACAAGGTACTGCATGCATAGTATGTGGTATTATGCGCATTGTATCCATTCTGGAACACTTCAGAATTTCTTTATCTTTATCAAAGTGCGTAGCTTAACTTTTTTCAATTGTTTTGTTAAATCATCAAAACTTAGAAGGAATTTTCATGTAGACCAAACTTGGTTCAACACACGTTACACAAGTTGCAACACACATTATTAGACTTGCTAAATGATACAAGGCGCATTGTAAAGCAAAAGATGCAACCTTTGAAGAAATGCTCAACGCACGTTACAAACGATGCAACGCACGTTGACGAGGTTAGATGAAGACAAAGCCAAGACACTCCTCGAGATTCGAATTTAAATATTCTCTGACATGCGGACGTGGATTAAAGGTGCAATCTTGAGACGATTCGACAATGCACGTTGCATGAGGTACAAGTTACGTTGAAGATTCATGGGGTGAAATGTGCATATTCTGGAAGGAAGAACAACGTACGTTGAACAAACCCCAAGTCACATTGAGATATGATCAATGCACAGTGAAGGTGGTACAATGCACGTTAATGACAATCCATTCAAGGTCGTGGATACTGGAGTGCTTGCAAGGCGCGTTGAATTGCTATCAAGTCACACAGAACTCAATAGTACAAAGTACAACGCATGTAGAGGGATATACAATGCACGGTGTACAAGTTGACGTCATTTAAAACAGAAGGTTTCATTCTCTCACAACGGATACTTCAAGGCTCCAACAACTATATTTTTTCAAGTAGCTATAAATAGATGTCCAAAGTCAGAAGGAAGATAAGAAAGACATTTTCTAAGACTTACTATTCACTTTGTCTCTCACTTGTACCTTTCTAACCCATTTGAGCTATTTACTTGCTATCTTACTACTTGGTTTGAGCGAGCTTTAATCTGCTATACACTTGGGTTAAATTTGTGACAAGAAAGGTTGTTTCCTTGGGGTAGATAGGTTTCCTTGTTAAGACTTAGAAAAATAAGAGTGGTTGCTAGTGAGCCTTGGAAAACTAGAGTTCGGTTTTGCTTGTTGATCCTGCAAAAACAAGCGGTTCGGTTTCCTAGTTGATCTCGCAAAAACTAGAGTTCAGGTTTGCTAGTTGAGTGATCGACTTCTAGCAAGTGCACTAGAATCGATGTAGTTTTACTTGAAAGTATTCCAAAGATATCGAACCCAAGGGAACAAGTACTAAATGTGATCAATTCTTAAAACAAAAGCAATAAATAACATGATTAGGTATTTGAGATTTTGCAAAATAAAGCAAACAACTGGTAATAAAGATGATTAACAATTAAAGATTAAGCCTTAGGACTTTCAAGACTTAACTAAAGAATCCTAATTGCTATTAATTAATGAGGTTTTAGGAATGAATGCTCTCTCCACCAAGCTAGCCTAAAGCCTCTCTCGAGGTCATCTAAGACACACCTACATTTTGTAAAAGGGTCCTCTCGGCCTCAATTAGCTAAACTAGGTTCATTAAGTACTTGGGGAATTTCATCGAACACTTAAGAATCTAGGTATATTTCTATCCTAAACCACCTAAGTCTAATGCAAGTCAACCTCTCCTAGCTTTCATCTTTCAATTCATCAACTAGGATTATTAAAACTACTATTAAGGTGATCAAGCTTAATAATAGTCAATTAAAACAAGCCATTAGATCAATTCCATAGGTAATAATCAAATTAAGAACATAAATCACAAAACCCATTAATCACACTTCAAATATTGAACATAAAACATAATACACATTCATTAATAAGCCAATATTCATCAATAGCTTACATCTCTAAGTCCTAACAAGAGATTTAAGCTACCATAATTAACATAAAGAAAAAATAGAAATAAAATCAAAACATGGTAATTAAGATAAAAAGATAAAGAAAAAAGGAAAAGAAGGAAGCCGAGAACCCCTCTCTAATGTCACTTTGAAGAGAAACCCAATATCTTCAAGCCTTCCTTTCCTTCTTGAAACCCTAGAATATTCTATCTAAAAATTAAAAAAGCAAAGAGAATGATTCTTAGGAATCCAAGAATACCCAAATAGAGCAAGTTTGAGGGGTATTTATAGCCTTCTTACATGACCTAAAAACCCTTCAAAATATCTCTAAAAAATTCCCCTAAAATGTGCCTTTGGTCCCTACAAGATTGGCTCTTCTGTAATTCCCGAGTTTGTCCATTTCTTAGCCTCCCAGAGTACCACGGCTGAGGGGTTTTAATCCCACGGCCATGGGATTTTTCTGTCCATGAAATGTGCATTCTTCTGGAAAGACACTACCAGGATTCGCAAGACACGGTCGTGTCTTATGGACGTGTCTTAGGATACAGTCGTGTCTTTTTCTTACATGACCGTGTCTTTCTTGAACATGTGACTTCTCCATTCTTTTGCTTGCCATGACCGTGGGCTTTAACCACCACGGCTGTGGTATGTCTTTTGAGCACATTTTCCTTCATTTTCCTCCTCTTTTCTTGGGTTCTCTTGGGGCATTTCATCTTGCATCTCATTTGCGTCATGAACATCAAATCTTTATGCCTCTTCTATTGTTTTTCATCAACGTTTTGTGCATTCTCATCATCCTACACAAAACACGAATATAACATAAATTTGTGGACAATTAAACAAATCTTATGGTTGAAATGCTATCAATTTATGCTTAAATAAATATGTATGTTTTGCATACATCATTGAGCCCGCAAAAACTAGTGGCTAAGCTTTTCTTGTTGAGCCTACAAAAATAACGTGTAAATGTTTTCTTGTTGATCCTGCAAAAATAAGATGTAACAGTTTCCATCCACCTGCAAGTGAGGAAGAATCTTTAATGGATTGAACTCATTGGTTGAGCTAGAGGAGTGGACGTAGGTCAAGGAGGACCGAACCACTATAAATCAAATTTGTCATCTCTTCCCTTACTCTCTCTTATTTCATTGCTTTGCATTGCATTTGATTTACATTGTTGTGTGTGGATTGGATCTTTAGTTGCTTCCGTATTTACTCTTTGATTTAAGATTGAAAGAAAAACTTTGTTATTAGTTTTAGTTTGCAAAAGATTTTCAACAAATTTTTCAACTTGGTAAAAAACCAATTTACCCCCCTCTTGGATTGCCATTCTTATTCCCTCTGGGACTTACAATGTGTACAAAGGTATTCATAGGTGTTCAAAAATGTACAAAGGTGTACATAGGTGTATATAGGTGTTCAAAAATGTTCATATGTGTTCAAAGGTGTATATAGGTGTTCACAAGTGTACAGAGATATTCATAAGTGTACAAAGGTGTATATGGGTGTTCCAAGGTGTTCATATGTGTACATGGGTGTTCAAATGTGTACACTAAATACTATTGTTTCTTGAAACACAATGAGATTTTTTTTTTTTTTCATATTTGGAATGTACTTGAATACATTGAACCAATGTAGTATTAATATCGATTATATAGATTTTTATTAGATGTGATTATTTTATTTATACTTGCATTATCATTAAAAATTGCTATAAATTTATGTTTTATAAAAAAAATTATTATGCACAATATTGTAAGTATAGTAGTATAATATATTTTATTAATAAGACAAATAATAATAAAAGAAATTATTAAAATAAAAATTTGACAAATAAACATATAAAACCCAAAAACACATTTTATCATTTTAAAAAATATTGAATATATTATTATTTTTTAAAAAAATCAGTATAAACTTATAAAATTAATACCACGTAGTTTCAAGTAAAATTGTGTAGTATTGACTAACAAGTTTAACACTCAAAAGGTCCACTACTGGTCTTGTCCACTACTGCTTTTCGCATGCATAGACAACTATTAGATATAGTTTGGTGATTTTGCCGATACTGATTTTTGGTGTCACCTTAATGACTTCCTAAGTACTTTATTTTGGTCTTCAATATAATTACGGATGAAGTTTTATATGCATGTGAAACATTATTAGCACAAATAAATTAAGTCTTCCATTGTATTGAAAAGTGGTCTTCAATATTTATTGATGCTACAATTTTCTATGAGATTAGACAAATTTATCTTGATAATATAAATTATTTTATTATTAAATTTGAATTCTTGTTTCAATCTTTTTTGGGTTATTTTAGACATTTTACATTTGAAATTGCTTTTTATCCGGATAAATTTTAGGGGTAATTATTTTGTGGTGTCTTTGTGATTTGTCAAAATCTCTCATTATATCCATATATTTTGAAAAAACTCTTATTACATCATGCTCTTAAATTTTGTCAGTTAGAATTCAATCAGAACTCAAACAAAACTACCAGAAAAACGTTTATTAAGGCATTCTCATTAGTCTTGTTAGTTCTGGCTAAGTTTTGACCGAATTATGACTAAGTTATGGTTGACAGAATTTAAGAGTATAGATGCAATAAGTCTTTTCAAAATACAAGGACACAATGAGAGATTCGACAAATTACAGGGACGCCATACAGTAATTACCCCTAAATTTTATGCAAATAGCAGCACACCGTAATGATCGAAACTTTTATCAAACTTCATACTATTGTATGTGTATTAATCATTGTTCTTTAATTGAATTTGTTCTTTATATATATTGATCTAAACGTTTAATGCATATATACGCAATTAAATTAAGTTTTTATAAAAAGATTTTTTTCACCCTCCAACTGTTTTTTTTTTTTAATTGGAGTGCCCTCCAA
This sequence comes from Flueggea neowawraea, assembly GCA_948243855.1. Classification (NCBI taxonomy): domain Eukaryota; kingdom Viridiplantae; phylum Streptophyta; class Magnoliopsida; order Malpighiales; family Phyllanthaceae; genus Flueggea; species Flueggea neowawraea. Next base: position 7,716 of record CAODLS011589846.1, read on the forward strand.
CGGTTATTTCGTTGCTTTGTGGCTTGTCTATTCGAATTAAATTTTACTTTTGGAAAAGAAATTAACGAAAATCGACTGAATATGTATGTACATGCAATATCTATTACCTCTCACATTTAGAACAAACATTCCGCAACAGGACACCAAAGAATACGCAAACAGTATATAAACAAATTAAGCCCTAGTTTGTTTGTAAGTAAGTGCACTATGAAAATGTCAGTTTTAGAAAAGCCAATTTTTTATATGTTTGGTTTGAAGGAATTTAAAAATCAAAAAATTTTCAAATTTCTTTAACTGCTCAACTTCTTTAACTTCTAGGAATTTAATTACTGAGGAGAAGTGAGTAATTTGTATTTCTTGACTGAAAATAATCCAATAACTAAAATATTTTCTTTAATCATTTAAAAACAAAACTCATATACTATGTGTTTTTGCCCTACAACCTATAAAGTATTTTGATTAATTAGAACTTAATTAGATTTTTTTACTAGTTTATGGATTGTTTTTACCTTTGATGTTTTTAATTATTATATTTTTTATCAAATATTTGATCAATTAGAATTTAAAATTTTTATCAATTTTATTTGATTAATTTTTACTTTTGTATGTGTTGGAAAATCGGGTCTGTCTATGACGATAATAGGTCGAGTTCAAGTCCGTCAGTTGTTTGGTTAACTAACGAGTCCAATCATTTAATTATATTTGGTTGTGGGCTTATTAATACTTATAATAATAAGCCTATGTGGATAAAAGCCCATGTGGGAGATAATTACCTTATCTGATGCACGTAAGGAAAGAGAGAGATAAAAGCAGAAGAATTACGTTTATTCCCTCCCTGACTTTCATGCATCTCTCACCCTCTCTCATCATTGTCTTTCACATTATTGTTGGAGAATTTTGGTCTAAGCTTTGAATAGCTTTTGTATGAACGGAAGCGACTTGAAAAGTAAGAGCAAAATCGACACAAGGATTTATAGTGGTTTGGTCAACCTTGCCTACATCCACTACCTAAGTCTCACTTAGGCTTTTCACTATCGATGATTGATTGCAGCTCAATCCAACAAAGCCAATACACGAGGTTGATTCTGGCTCAACACCTCCAAGGCCTTACAATGTTGTTTTCTATAGGTTCACAATAAACCTTCTCAATGTTGTTTTATGCTTAGGTTCACAACAACCTCTACAATGTTGTTTTCTATAGGCTTACAACAAACCTAACTCACACTCTCAAAGTGTATACAATTGGTTTACAAACAATAAAGCTCTATGCTAGAGTTGAGTATTTGAAATTGATTCTTGAACTTTGATATCTAGCTTGAATTGATGTTTTTCTTGATGGAAATTGATAGGAAGTTTGGCTCTAAGATTTCTGATGTTGTCCAACACGTTCTTGGTCTTCTCTTGATGTATTTATAGCCTTTTGAATCAAATGACCGTTGGAGAGAAAAATATAGCTGTTTGGAGTGTATTTAAAGTTGTTTGCTACTGTCTGTGTCATTCTCACGTACGTGACAACAATATTACGTACGTTACCTGACTTTAGCTCCAGCACACGCACGTGATAATTAATTTAACGTACATTGATCATAGAGGATTCCCAGTTCACGTACGTGAATAATAACTGGCATACGTGACTTCTATGTTTGAACCATCCAGTAGCTTCTGTTTTCAATCCGGAGCATCTTGCGTATGTGAAACTCCATCTCACGTACTTTAGATCAATGTGACGTACGTGACTTTTGACTCTTGCGTACGTCAATGAAAACACAAGTACATTAACTTATTCTTACGTACGTGAAATGTGCTTCAGATGGTTTAAGTGACTTCTGCTTGTCTTCAGACCCTCTATCACGTACGTGACACGTTACTAATGTACGTGAGATGCTTCTGTGACTTGTTTTCGCAAATCCAAGCTTTCCAACGTGTTTCTCTTCAACTCAAATGTTTTGCTCTTCATCAAAATATTTTGCTCATCATCAAAACACAGAATGAACTTATTGTTGATCATATGATCCAACAATTATTCAAGCCAAGAACAAAGACAAAAACACAGTTTTTCTCCTTTGGTCAATCCAATCTCAAGAGGCACTTAGATGGTGCATTCATCAGCTGTTCTCATCCCTGCAGATTGTGGTTCAGCTGTAGAGGCTTTCTTTCACTGTGCATCATTGTTTTGGCTGGAATCGAGGTAGATATTCAATCCCTTACTAATTCCTGTTGGCTATACTGTATATTGGTATGCTGCTTGCTCACTTTCAGTATGCAAAAATAAGTCCATTTTTATTCATTCAAAAGTCCATTTTTGTACATTCAATTTAATATTTCAATCCCTTCTGTGAATTTTTTTGAATTCGTTATTTGTTGTTTTTGTTTCGACTTTGTGTTAGACAGTAAAAATCCAAAATTATAATGTGCAAATTTCGAGAAACAATTATGCCATTCAACTCAGGACATTAATTTTGGACAACCTGTCCAAATTTCATCGAAAAATTCAATTGGGAAGGCTTTCGAATCGCACAAAACTATTCTAAATCGATTTGTGAGGCAGAAAATTGATCTGTTGTGCAAGGGTAACTAGGGCACACATGTCTGCCCCTGATTCGTCCAAGCAATAACCACAGAACAACCAGAATGAGACATGTGGCCTAGGTCAAAGTTGACTATGAAGCTCTTAGGCCAATGGAAGTCTGACACGTGGCTGCAAAACCACTTGAAACGTGGACATCCCAGATGACAACACGTGGCACCGGCAGGCGGTGGCGGCCGCAGGCATCGCTGACCACCAGCCAGCTATGGCTTGTACTGGTCACCGGTGGCGCGTGACGCACTGTTACGGCACGTTAGAGCGTGTGAGGGTCCACAGCGGTGCATGAAGCTTCCTCCGACGTCTAAAATTTTCCAAAATTTTACAGAAATACATTTTACGTTTTTCTGAATTTTTTGGTAAGTTTTGTTTAATTTTTTGAATACAAAATTAATTTTCCTTGAATTTTTTCGAGTTTATTAAATGTAAATGGTGTATTTTCTGTTTGAATCTGATCTAGAAAATGTATTTTATCTGTATGAAATATTTTGTTTTTATACATGTTATTATGGCTACTTCCATTGATCATGTGATTAATCAATTAGTTGCATCAATTGTACTAAATCACCTTTCTGTGTCTGTTTCAGATGGTGACTCTTAAAATCCCAATGGCACCTAGTAATAGTTTCACGGAGGCCAAACTAAGAGACTTGGAGGAAGAGCTTAACATCATTCAGATGGACCCTAAGATTCGAAGAGATGATTTTGAGGGGTTAGTGGAACACATTGTTCGTGTGAATGATGCAATCCAGGAAGTGGTATGGCATGGTGGTTTCAAACTGGGTAGCAATAAGTCTGGAATGATAGACACCATAATAGGATCACTCAACAATATTGAGCTGATAATATGTTTTTTCTGCTCAATAGTCGATGGGAACTATAGAGTAACCCTTAGGGCTTTCCTAAGAGAGGTGGTTGCGGGAGGTATACGCACACGCTCGCTGACCAAACCACCTATGGTACTTTATAGTGGTCGGGAGATTTATTGGTTTAGTGATCTTATATACACCATTCCTGAGTTATTGTGGTTGGAGGTTGAAGAGTCATTTTCGAAAACTCGTGTTTATGAGTGATTGACCTCTTAGTATTCTGAGTCGAGTGACAAGTTGTTAGTTACTTGTCATTTTATACATAAATAAAGTTTATGGAAATGGCTTAGGGATTTGGTTTTAGGTAGGGCTGGCAATTTTCGACACGTTTATGACACGATAACACGATTACGGTGTACACGATTATGAGATTTAGGCTATGAAATTCCAATATGTGTTGTAGGAGCAAGAGGCTTCTGAACCCTTGGGAATGATTATGGTCGAACCCAATAAGGGCACTACCACTCAACATAGGCGTAACCATGAAGCCTTTGTATCTTAGAATAAGAAGAATACCACTACTCGTATCATCATTCTGAGTTCAATGGATGATGATATTTCTAAGCAATTCACAAACTATGAGTTTGCGAAAGATCTCTGGACTGCGTTGAAGGAGAAATTCGACGGTGTGTCGTTGACTAAGCTCCTGTCATTGACTACAAAATTTCACATGTACTATAAGCATATTGATCATACTATGAAACACATCTTAGGGGGATGGGAAACATGATCAGTGAGCTTAGCAATGTCGGTCACAAGCTGACCGAGGAGTAGAAAATCCAAGATGTTATTCGTTCCTTGCCGAGCAGTTGGGATCAGATGAAGCATCATTTGACACATGCTTCGAACATCCAAACTTTCATTGACGCAACGCGTTATCTTGAGCTTTAAGATGATCGTCTGATGGCTCTCAAAATCAATACTGAGGCTTATGTATCTAATTCTAGACCCTAAAAGGGTTTATCTAGCAAAGAGAAGATGAAGCAGAGGGCATTCTTGTTCAAGAACAAAGGAAAGGATTTCAAGGGTAAACAAAAACAAAAGGGGCAGCAAAAGAAAAAGGCCAAGGGCAAGTCCCGCATTTCTAAGATGAAATGTTACAATTGCCAACAGAAGGGGCACATTGCCAAAGACTGCAATGCTCCTAAGAAGGTACAACACCTTGATTCATGTTTACATTGTGCTTATGTGGCAAGTTTTGTATTCCTAACTGAATGCCACCCTCAATGGGTGATTGATTTAGGAGGGACCGGCCACGTGAGCAAAGAACGTGAGGCGTATGTCCAGTTTCGTCGAGTCCCTCATGGAAAAAAGTGGATATATGTTGGGAACAATGCAAAGGTGGATGTCCAAGGTATAGGCACTTGTATGCTGACCTTGCGCGGCGACAAGACATTGTTGATGTCCTTTATGCTCCTGGGATATGAAGGAACCTGGTTTATGTTTTATCTTTGATGAATAATGGATTTGCTTTGTCTTTTGAGAACAACAAAGTAGAATTGTTTTTAAGCGGTACTTATTATGGCTCTAGTTTTGCCATGGATGGTTTTATTGTTATGGATTTGGAGTATGTGAATAACAATAATACTAGTTTTTCTTATGTTACTTCATCATCCAATAGCACGTGTGATGTTAATCTATGGCATGGAAGACTCAACAACATTGGCCAAGAACGTATGGGTCGTCTAGCCAAGGATGGTATGTCAAGTAATTTACGAAAAGTCGAAT
>CAODLS011589877.1:0-10715 GCA_948243855.1 Flueggea neowawraea
AGATTTACTCCAACGGGATTAAAATAAAATAGTGTTTAGTGGAAAGCTGAATATGCATCCCGCGAGACTCTTAAAATAGCCCCTGAGTTACAGATAGCTGAGGAGCTAGGAACTGAGAATTTTAATAAAATAATTATAAAAATGCTGAGCAGACGTCCCACGAGACGACTTCAAGGACCGTGAGTTACGAGTAACCTTACAAAAATCGAAGAGAACATTTATTACTAATGAGCTCGAAGCATCAAATAGTTGAGGGAACATGTGGGAGAATGACACGAGCGAGAGCAGTGGCTTGGTGACAAAAAGTAGGGTTGAGCACGAGTCCTGAAAGTTTTTGAATTAAGTCAAATATCCAAACTGAAAAGTACTAGAAACAAAAAGAACTGTTGACTTTTGGCTTTTTTACACCGAATCATCCCAAAATTTTTATTTGAGATTATTCTGGATCTTAAGCAATATTCGTACTGAGAATCGTTCTGAATCGAATAACCGAAACTAGAACCGAAAAAATTAATTATATATATATATACAATTAATTATATACATATAAAAATTAATTATATATATTGACAATTATATATACATGAATAATTATACAGATATGAATAATTAATTATATATCTGAATAATTATATATATATGAACAATTAATTATAGGTATTCAATAGGTGTCTATATAATTATGGGTGTTTAATAGGTGTCTATCTTATCACAGGTGTCGATATATATATATATAAGAACAATATATGACAATTAATTACAGTGTTTAATAGGTGTCTATATAATCATTGGTGTTTAATAGGTGTTTATATGATCATAGGTGTACAAAAATATACATAGTTGTTCAATAGGTGTCTATATAATCATATGTGTTTAATAGGTGTTTATATAATCATAGGTGTACAAAAGTTACATAGTTGTTCAATAGGTGTCTACATAATCATAGGTGTTCAATAGGTGTAAAAAAGTATACATACTTATTCAATATGTGTCTATATAATTATAGGTGTCCAATAGGTGTACAAAAGTATACATACTTGTTCAATATGTATCTATATAATCATAGGTGTTTAATAGGAGTACAAAAGTATACATACTTGTTCAATAGGTGTCTAAATAATCATAGGTGTTCAATAAGTGTTTATATAATCATAGGTGTACAAAAGTATACATAGTTATTCAATAGGTGTCTATATAATCATAAGTGTTCAATAGGTGAACAAAAGTATACATACTTGTTCAATAGGTGTCTATATAATCATAGGTGTTCAATAGGTGTTTATATAATCATAAGTGTACAAAAGTATACATAGTTGTTCAATAAGTGTCTATATAATCATAGGTGTTCAATAGGTGTACAAAAATATACATAGCTATTCAACATATGTCTATATAATCATTGGTATTTAATAGGTGTTTGTATAATCATAGGCATACAAAAGTATACATAGTTGTTCAATAAGTGTCTATATAATCATAGGTGTTCAATATGTATACAAAAGTATACATAGTTGTTCAATAGGTGTCTATATAATCATAGGTGTTCAATAGGTATACAAAAATATACATAGTTGTCTAATAAGTGTCTATATAATCATAGGTGTTCATATAAATTTAATAGTTTTTGTTTTCCTTTGTTAACTTTTCATTTGCATTTTTTGTATTCGCTCTTAATTTAAAATAAAATTTTCACTTGCAAATTATATATCTTTTTTTTGTGAGTATAGTTATTCAATCTCCTAAATTTTGCATTCTATTTAGACAATTATTCTTTCAACAAATAAACATCTCACACATTAGATGTCCATTAATTATTAATTCTAATTGAATTTCAATGTATACAAAATAGAAATCATTTTCTCAATTTTTTCATGGCTAAATGACATGTTGTATGCAATTCTTGCAGTGAAAAAATCAAAACTCTGCCATTCCTTCATTTCCCAATTGCCAAACCCTAATTTGCTCTGTTTAGTGTACTCTATAGCCTTTCTCAGAGTCTCTCTATCGCCAGCCGCCACTCACCCATCCTCAATCGCTCTCTGACGCTCTCCTCTCTCACTCTCACAGTCATTGTTGGCTCTTCTTCGCTCTCTGTCAGCTCTCCCCCGCTCTTCCTCACTCTGACGCTCTCCACTAGCTCTGATGCTCTTTTTCACTCCGACGCTCTCCATTCACTCCTTCACTCTCCACTCACTTTGATGCTCTTCCTCACACTAACGATCTCGATAATCTGGTTAGTAAATTTTGACTCTCACCCATCTGTTTTATTTTTTTCCAATCAATGTGTTGTGATTTATAGGATTGTCACAAATGTTCAGTGTCTATTTTTTTATTGTCAACTTTTTTGCAGACCTTGATTGTGTTGCTTGCTTCAGAGATATCAGAGTTGGTTTTGAATTTTTTACGAACTTCCAGTTTTAGCTAGTCATCTAAACTTGGAATGGAAACCCGAGCCATAAATATATCAACTTGCTGAATTATTAAGACATGATTAATGAGATTTATTTGGAACTTTGTTATGTTTAAGAACAATTTTTTTGTCATTTATTTGCTGAATTATTAAGACATGATTAATGAGATTTATTTTATGTTGGTGGTTTTGATTATGTGTTTAACAATTAACATATGATGGATGATTTATTTTGTCTTTGATATTGTTGAATTAATTAGTGTGTAATTTGTTATCTTATGTTGTGTAGGTTAATATTTTATATTGTTCAATTTATTTTTCAATTTAATTTTATATTGGTTTAATGTGTGTGTGTTTTTTTTTTAAAAAGTCCCAAAAACTGAACTGAAACTGTCCCGGTTTCTCTGTCCCGAAAGACCCGAAGAACTAAAATAAAATTTTGGTTATTTCAGTTTGATTCTTTTGATTTTTTGGTTCGGTTCCAGTTCTTCAAAAATGAAAGAACCGAAGTTTTGATTCCTGGGTAAGAACCGAACCGAATTGACCCATACTCAGCCCTAATGAAAACACGCGATGAAAAGATAGATTGTGATGTGGCAATGGAGCACGAAGCTTGCGAAAAACCGGGCGCTCATTGTAGAACACACGCAGTGGAAAGTTGAATATCACATATAGTCATCAAGCCAACAGAAAATCGGGACCTGAATAATGATAAAACGCTAAGACGTATGACAAGTGAAACTCTAGGTGGTATTGTCATGAACACATGTGACAATTTATCTACTTCGTCCTCAACAAGCGAATCAACTACCACTACCACTACTAAAACTCCACCAAAATCACTTGCCCGAAAAGTCATTTGATCATGTGATTGAAGAGTAACGATACACATAAATTGTACAGGAAAGAAAAGCACATAAACAAGCACATGAACAAGAGTAGCATGTAAAATAATTGATTCTAGCAAAAGATCGACCTTTATCATAGCCACCTAATCATCTCGATCACCCATAGAAAAGTTCCTCAACATCAGCATAGTGGAGATGACGAACTTTACAAGGTGGAGTGGAGATGACAGACTTCACGAGGTGTAGTGGAGATGGTGAACTTCACAAGGTAGACTGGAGATGACGAACTTCACGAGGTGGAATGGAGATGACGAACTCCACGAGGCAGAGTGGAGATGATGAACTTCACGAAGTGGAGTGGAAATGACGAACTGCACGATGAACCCTATTAACGTGATGATGAGCTCTGCAAACTCTGCGAGTCGAGTTGAGTGGGTGAACTCTGCGAACTGGTAAACGTCGCAAGGCGAGTTGGTAAGCTTTGTAGGTTGGTGTTAACTCCTTGAGTGGGTGAACTCTACGAGACGGGTCAGTGAGCTCCACAATTTGTTGAACTCTGCAAGGCAAGGCGAGTCGGTGAACTCCACGAGTTGGTAAACTTCGCAAGGCGAGTTTTTGAGGTCCTCGAGTTGTTGTGAACTCCTCGAGTTGGTGAACTCTGCAAGATGGTATAGACGATGAACTCAGTGAGTTGATGAGGATATGTTGTTAGGAACGAAAAAAATCGAAGAGTTTCAAGAAAAGTCCTGAAAAAAAAAAAGAAGAGAGAGGAGTTAAAAAACTTCAAAAAAATATCCTGCAAAAAAAGACATGGAAGTTATAAAAAATGGAGTGTAAACAAAAAAGAAGCTGGACAAATCAAAGGAGACGACAAGTCACACGGGAAAATGACAGATGAGCCAAGGTGGACGACATGTCATTTGGGTGATACCAGGCGTGTGAGCATTTGATTTCGACCCTAGACGGAGTGTTGTTTGCCCACCGAGACGACATGTCACGCAAACAAGTAACAATGTCGAGGAGCATCGCATGATGCCTGTCGTTTAGGCCCAAAATCTAATGTTCGAGCAAAGTGTTGTCGTCTAAATAACAACAAGGAACAATGTGTGACGCCGGTCGTTTGAGTCGAGGTGATGTTGATCGTGCAAGTGTGTTGTTGTTTGAAAGGTAGCAAGATGCAACACACAGCGCGAAAGTAGCAAGGTGCCGTTTGAGAAGGAGCATCAAAGTGCGAAACGATATGGAACAGCGGGCGACACCTGTCGTTAAGGCTAGGTTGGTGTCGCTTGAACCGAGACAACGTCGTTTGGATAGAAGCGTTGCATTTTGACGGCGAGCTCAGTGTCGTTGAGGAGGATGGTGCGTCGATTTAGTGGCTGAGGTGTAGACGTTGTCATTTGAGAAGGAGTAGGACACGATGTCGTTTCGATATGAAGACAAAGGAAAGCGACGTGTTTCTAATTGTGGAACATGGTGTTGTTGAAGAGTGCGATGTGGTCTGGCAGTGTCATTGAGCTACGACATCGTTTCTTATGCCATGACTCATCCTCCCACCGTCATCTTTGAAGTAACTTCCCCCGTCAACTAGTGAAGGTCGATCTCATGCCTTCGCCAAAAGAAAGAAAAGAACAATGCAATTAGCATAAAACATACATGCAATAATGGAAAGGAAGACCGAAACAACAAACACAAAGAAGAAAAGAAAAATAAGATAGCAAGCAAAGAAAAGTAGGTAAAAAATAAAAAGAAAAAAGAAAGCAAACCAAGCCGCAGGAGGAAGTGAGCAGAAAAGCATAGCCAGAGAGAAGACGAAAGTGAGTATGTGAGGGCCGAATTATCTCTCTGGGGTTATGGCAAAAATAAAGATTGGAATTGATTTTTTTTAATAAAAAAAGATTGGAATTGATTGAAATTAATAATCGCAGGAAAGGAAATAAAGATTGGATTGAAACCAAAAAGGAAGCATTTGCTTGGATTGAAATAAAAAAAGGAAGAGATGTAAATTTCAAACCGGAATTGGCAAACCAGACCGGAACTAGACCGACAAAAATCGGTCAAAATCAGAACCAAACTGAAATTAGAACCGTCCGACCAAAACCAGACTGTTACAGTTTAGGTTTTGATTCTATTCCTTTAAAACCCGTCGATTGAACCGGCGGTTCGAACCGCCATTCCCCTTCTTTTTTTTCAACCTTATAACTACTCCTACACTATTCCTACCAATTTCACACTATTTCTTCTCTCTCAAAAATTTATTTTGCTCTAAATTGATCTTATTAATTATTTATATATTTTATTATTGCAATTACGTTTTCTATATTTCTCAAAGTTATTTTTTACAATTACATTTTTCAAATTTCTTCTACTTTTTTACTATAGTTTAATTAATTTATTTTGTTATTTCATTACATTTAATAAAATTTAATGAGTTTTTTTAATTTTTTTTAAAATTATGTGATGTAATTACTAGTAGAATAATTAATTTATTTTAAAATTATTAAAAAAATTTTTGGAATACAATGTATTATTGGTACTATAATTAATTATTGAATATAACAAAATTTACAAACTGGAAAAAAATTGACTGGATAAAATAGGGGATTAAAAATAATTTTTTTTTAAAAAAGAAACGAACCGAAATCGGAACCAATGGTTTAATCGGTCAAAACTGGAATCTAAACCGGTTAAAACCGGAATTGGAACCGAACCAAAACTTGAACTGGACCAAACTGTAAAAACCACAGTTTAATTCTGGTTTCTCTATTCAATAAACTGGAACCGGCGGTTTCTAAACTGACAATTAAGTCTAAAAAAAAAAACCAAATTAGGGATAGTCAAAAGAGGAATGAAACCAATTCTGGAAAAGAAATCAATCCTGGAAAAGAGGCGACTTGACTAGGCGGCAATTCAGGAAAATAATGATCAAGTCCCTTTATTCGTAGGAAATGAGACAACCACCCCTTAAATGAAGAATAATTTCGGAAAAAATAATTGTCTTGAATATTAGCAACAGAACTCAACTCGCATTCGGAAGGAAGCATGTCATAATTTTTTACTCTTATCTCAAAAAAATCCGAAAAAAAGTGGAGAGCAATTGATGAGACATGGGTTGAAAAACCATTAAAAATATTCAATTCTGAGTTGTAACGAATACGTTACAAACTCGTTATTAATGAGAAACGTTACAGAACGTTAATTTCTACTCATTAATCACTACTCTATAAATAGACTCTGAAAACGACTTATGGAGATACGTCATATTCTACATACATACTGATACTTTGCCAAATCATCTACTGACTTGAGCGTTAAAAACTCTACTGGAGAGCATTACAACCTGATCGTGTTCTGTGTTTTTAGGTTTTGAAGCAACGTTTATAATTTTCAATTATTCGAGTTCTCTTCATTATTATTGTTTATTTTTTGAGACAACAATATCCGGAAATTGACTTTCAACTAAACAAAACCAGTTCTTCTATTTCGCTGAAAGTTGAACTTTCTCATCCATCTTAACCTAACCAAGGTCTTAGGTTTTCATGCATTTGGCAGTTTAAACTTTTAAGGGAGCAATTTGGACATTTTTCTGCTTTCTTGGACGGTTTTGATTTATTTATAATAGTTGTTACATTACTTAGAAGGACGCATCCTTGCAAGTTGCAAGGCAGTAAGAGATTCGAGATCAAACATGCAAGACAAAATGGAACTTTTTTTTTTTAATGTACCTTTTTATTATGTTACCAATAATTTCTCAGATCTAACGTATACGAATCTTGAAATCTTTTTAATTTGGTGGATATTCGTGCTGACCAAATGCCTAGGTTCTTTATTTGTTGTTTCTGAAGATCCAAAAATCTCAAATTTGAGTTTTAGACATGGAAGAACTTTATTAAAACTAAATAACAAGAACTATATGTTCGATAAGTATCTTATATAATTCAAATCTAAATTAATCAGACAGTAGAAATTTATTTATCTATTTATACTACTTATAAAAATAAAAACTATTTATAAATGTGGCTTAAGGGGAAAAAGTTTTTGGTTTGACCAAATATCCTTAAGTCATTTTTATAAATTGGATAGATAATTATAATTGCATAGATAGTTAAGACAGATTGTCTTTTTAACCAGATTTTCAAACGGGTTTTTTTAACTTCAACATTAAAACACAAAAATCTCAGCAGATTATCTCATTATTATCTCAAAAAAAATTATCTCCATATTTTCAAACTGTTTTTTTTTTTTTACTTCAACACTAAAATACAAAAATCTCATAAGATTATCTGATTATTATTTCAAAAAAACAATTATCTCCATAATTTCAAACGGGTTTTTTTGACTTCAACACTAAAATACAAAAATATCATAAGATTATCTCATTATTATTTCAAAAAAAATATTAATTATTTTTATTAATTATCGATTAGGAATGATACATTGATGCTAAATAGTTAATGAAAAAGGACAACATTCATTAAGATGAAAGTCAAACGGCAAATTATGGTGACAAGTGGGGGTGCAAGGTTTAACAGTTAAATAACAAAAATTGTGCAATTCACTCGCAATTGCATAGTTATTTAATAATTTAGATTAGTTGCATATCATAATTTTATAAACTTACTAATTTATAATTTAACTGCGGTTAATAATATATTTAAACTGATAAAACCAAACCGCATATATATATATATAAAGAGAGAGAGAGAGATTATGTGTGGTTCTTTTAAGTTTTTTTTTGCAGTTGAAAATATATATATTTTTTATGCTAACAATAGATATACAATAATATTAGTTAGATGTTAATTGACAGATAGTTAAAAAGTTACATAATTATACTTATTTTTGGAGGATAACTGATAAATGTTAATATATTTTGATACAACCTTTCTTATTTTTTAGGTAATGTCCATTGACTAGATACATAACAATTCTAATGAAGCTATATTAAGGTTATTTTTCAATGTTGTTATTTATTTTACTTTGTTTAATTGTTTAATTTTTTATACATTAAATAAAATACAAACCACAAAAAACCGTCCAAACCACACCACAACCGCTAGTCAGATTTCGTGGATTTAACTGTACTAACGGTTTAATTGTGGCTGTAATTTTTCCAAACCACAATTTACAGCGTGGTTTGATTTGAAGGGCTCACACCGCTTACACTCCTAGTGACAAGGTGGTGAGGGCATTCATGAATGTTGTTAATTAATTGTGACTACCATTATTCATGATGAATATTTTTATACTCCCTCTTTTTTACAATAAGTATTTTTTAAGATTGTAGCACACCTATTAATAAAATAATTGGAGTACATTAACTATATTACTAATTTACTATATTATTCATATTAATGATTAAAAATATAAATTATATATTGTAAGTCATTAACTATAAGGGTATATTTAAAAAATTATATTCAAAGCCTTCTTGATTTTGTAAAATGTCACTTATTTACCCAAGAGCGTGTGGATGAGTTGACGTGAGACTCTTCTAGCTTAATCAGAGGTCTCAAGTTCGAGCCCTGAATACACAACTACCTTAAAACTCTTGAAGGAGACATTTGTCGTCCTTCAGGGTCCTACCCTAGTCGAATCCAGACTAATCGGGTCCTATACAGGGTGGTTGAATAAAAAAATGTTATTTATTTTGACAAAGAGATTTTTTTTAAAAAAATCCCTTATTGTGAAAAGGAGGGAGTAATTTTTTTGTACTAAAATCCACTTTTTCTTTTTATTTGCTTTTGATGAGGTGTGAATAAAAATCCATTAAGTCCATTCAATTCAAACATTAAACGAGGGCATTATGAACTTGTCATTAATGAGAAATGTTACAGAACATTAATATCCACTCATTTGACACTCTATAAATGGGCACAAAGAACAACTTGAAAGATATGTGCTACTCACTACTCACACTAATACTCTGCCAAAATCATTACTGACTTGATTGTCAGAGATTCCCTTGGGGGAGAGACCCGACCTCGTCTTTTTTAGTGCTTACAGGTTTTGAGGTGTAGTTCGAAGTCCCTTTTGTTTGCGTTTTGAGGTAATAACAATTGGCATTGTCTGTGGGAGATTCTCTATTATTGTTGTTCAAGTTTTGAGGCAACAACAATTTGCGTTATTTGTGAAAAATTGAACGAAAATCCGTGCTCATCGACGTTGAAGAATTTTATCAACAACATCTACAACACCATAGTGCAAAGGCATTCCTACTAAGTCGGACACCATGAAGAAGAGACAAGAGGAGTAGGTGTTTGAGCTGGAGTCGGGGATCAAGAACCGCCATCCCTACTATTCCACATGTCGACAATGAGATGTTGAGGAAGCAAAATGAGGCACTAGAGAGCTCTGGGTGAGATGGTGGCCTTGTTCCAGCAGCAGCCTTTCCATCCACTTTGTGCGCCTATGTTCGAAGTGGAGAAGTAATGGGAAGATGCAACTTTCTGCAAGAAATCCATCATTAACTCCTTAAAGTTCTGGGCATCAAAATCCTCCACCTCAAGAAGATCATGTCAATGCTCCAATGCCCGAAGTTCAAGCTGAGAACTATCCCGAAGTGGTGGAGAGCACTTACAAAGGAGAACCTAGGGTTTCTCTGAAGAAGGTTATGGAGCCCCAATCCTCGATGCATATTCAGGAAGTGGTAGACATAAAGAAGATAATTGACGAAGTTCTCAAACAAAGGAACTTGGTACCCATTGAAGAGGAACAACAACAGGCTAAAGTTGTCACGACCCATTCCCGGGACCATGACCAGCGTACGAGGTGAATCGTCTATGAGAGCCCGGCCATCCCGCACAAGCCTCCATAGTACAGAACTTCTACTCAAATATCATATTTAAAGAAATATAAAAAACAAATAAAAATATAAACTTTGTTTATTAAAAACAAAACATATATAATATTAGTGCGGAAATTATTTCAAATTAAAACATTTGAAATGTTAGAAACAATAACAGAAACATAACACATCCCACAGGAACCCGGTGTGGAGCATCTAACAAATCATACAAATGGGCCCAATCAAAAGACACTGACTGCAACATCAGAATCCCTTACTGAGCATCAAAAGCCAATGAATATAATTCCCTAGAGTCACCTGCAAGATGATAATAACAGGAGACAAAAAAAAACAAAGAAAAAGGGTCAAACCCTGTGAGTGAAGGACAACACTCCAGATCGCCTCATACGTGCCTCACAAAGACTGATTTGAAAACCATTTGAAAACTAACACATGCGGTATATGACAGGTATACATACGTATATACTATATACATAGTATGGTTTCCACGAAAACATTTCGAAATCGTTTGTGTAATATCCCGTACTTTCCGATCATGATTCCTATAGTTTTCGAATAGGACATGGAAGACTTTTGGGAATACCAATGGATGTTGAATGATGTAATCATGTTAGGATGGATGTTGTTAAGTGTTAGAAATGATCCGGGATGA